>CAUYSK010027090.1:0-29928 GCA_963575035.1 Avahi laniger | reverse complement strand
TTTAGCCACCACCCAAAGGCATCCACAGGGAATGAGACCTTTCCCTTTGGGGACCTACAGCAGACTGAGGAGTACTCGGACTGTGAGCTCCCTACCCGCCAGCTGCTCGCCTGGTGACTCAAGGAGAGCGGGGCAAATCCCAAGGCAGAGAGACTCGATCCAGCTTGGGCACCCGTGGGTGACTTGAGACCAGCATTCTTCTCCCTGGCAGGGTCAGAGATTGATCTCTGGGGCCCAAGGGACAGGCCTGCAGACCAGATCCTGTACACCCAGGTCTCCATTGCATTCCCCAGAGGCACAGAAGGGATATTTGTGAACGAGTATACTGAGGTGTGTGTGCCTTCTGGGGCACATCAGAGTGGGTCCTAGCTGCAGAGTGCTTGAGGAACAACCCTCCTCCCATAAGAGGATCATGCTCCCAGCTCAGCCTACCATCCTGGGCAGGGAACCTCTCGGTCCACATCACAGCCAGGGGAGACCCACTGGCCTGAGGTCCTGCCTGCTGGCAGAGGCCGGGGAGGAACTACGGAATAGGTGCAGCCCCCACCAACATGCAGATTTTTTGGCTGAGTGGGGCTATTTCAGCCCCTCCCTGGCAGCTTTGCCCAGAAGCAGAGAACAGACCTTTGACCCCTGCTGACAGCATTTGTGGAGTTTGAAGGCAGATTCATCCAATCCAGCTCCAACCAGCCTCACTCCCCCACCTGCCCCAGCTGAGGTGGAGAGTAAGGACACACTTGGAAATCCCAGGGCCCCACCCACCACCTGAGGCACAAGAGGGCCTCTCCAGAGGAAGGAGAGCTGGTTACAGGACCCAAAAACAACATTGCAGCTTGCTCCTCCCAGTAAACACCGCCTACTGACAGAGAGGTCAATTTGCACACCCTTTTACTTCACCTACTGACTCATCATACAGGGTGTGATCCAATCTCACCCACAAACACCACCTACTGGCTCAGAGACCAAACTGGGCGTGTGACTGTTTTATATGTTTTTAAGCAGTATTCAGGAAAAAATCTATAGGCTTATTTTTATGGTATTTTCTGTGCATCCAACCAATTGCAGCAAAAACTCAGGCTCTCGACCTCAATGACAATTAATGACATTGAACAAAGTCACAGGTGATGAAATTCATTTTGACAAATGATAATCTGATGAAATAAACCTCAGAAAAAGAAAGCTTTCTGCAGGACCAGTTTCTTACCTTAATTCTAGAATATGGAGATAAAGGAGCCATCATCTATAGTTTATGTAATTTATGTCTATTTATCTTCTGACTGTTTCTTGGAAAAGTAGCCCAAAAAGTATATGTAAGAAATTCAGAAAAAAATAAACATATCAACTATTTTGATATCCTTTATGCCTGATTTCCCTTCAGTCATATTCTAACTCCAGAGTGTGCATACCCTTTAATTCAGTGTAATAAATCATGAAATGATTTTTTTTTCTCAGCAAGACAAAAGGGACATTACTTGAAATGCGAGGATGGCATTGGGATAGTAGAGCAGGCTGATGCAATTATCTAGAAGGTCTGTTTATTCCTTCTTCATTCCTCTGTACCTGGGGAAAAATTATTATTCAGCACAGTTAGCTCTAGCATTGCATCAAGAGTGAGATTAGAAAGTACTGATTTATAAGGAGAATTATAGCTGGAATAAGAAATTCAGATAAGCAAAATGACTTAAAGGTTTTATTTTATTTTTTCTGTATTTTTTTACTCTGCTCTTTGCTATCTATGTGTAAGTTATATAATAATATTAGAGTTTTACTATTTTTGTCTATTTCCACTCCCATCTCAAATATATAACTTTATATTTGGTTGCTGTTTTGTCTTTGAAGCAATAGAATTCTATGTAGACATATAAATCAAGCTGTTGCATGATAAATGTGTCATAGAACATTAGGTCCCATGTCCTGGGAGGGAAAAGAATATCATTTGAAGGGTATAGTGTTCTTTATAGTCCATAGCAAGTGGTGAGAGGTAGAAATCCTTGTCCAGTTATTCTTAACTTTCCAATATAAGTAAAATTTACTGAGCTTCCCCTGATAAAATTTCTTGATTTCATTTATTTTTTTAAATGCATCAATCAAATAGAAAATACTACAGATTGGAATCTATGCGAGCAGAATGACATACAATCTTGCTGCTACAAGAGTGCACCCCTTTTCGCTCATTGCTCTTGGATTTTCCTGTCTTTCAGGCTACATGTTTTGAGATAGAGAATAATTTATTAGTTAGTATAGCAGTGACATATCACCAATATGACTAAATGGGATTGAAAAATCAAAGTATTTTGTATTGTCCTTAATACAATCTGTTGAAAGAGACAGACGGTAGAACAGGTGTAAGGGTTCAGACAATAGACACATGCCACATGCAAACTTCTTCTGCACACTAATTACAGCACAAAATGCCAACAAGCAAAAAAATAAATGAACAAGAATTTAATATGCTTGAGGAGCATTTTAGAAATTATAGTATCTAATCCTGGTAAGCAGGCAGCTATAATCAATGTATTGTACTATGCTTAAGCAAAGTAATAACACCATTGTAAGCCATTTGATTCTCCAAATTATATTTCCTGTAGTGCATCTTTTAATCCTTTTTGATAAGATTACTACCAAATTATTTGAAGTTTATTCTTCTCTTATAAAGAAGTTCCTTTTTTTGAGTCATAGATTCCTAACTTCAAGTAAGCTACCTTTCCTTTCACAGAGGAAGGGGAAAATTTAAAACATTCTTATTAAGATGTATTATAACTGATCCACTTAAATTATTCAGAAATGTCCAGAACAATATATAGAATGGTGATATTTTAATAAGAAATATATTACAATTTTAAAGTACATCTGTGAAATCTATAGTTATAAAATATTTTCCATTGCATTTCAGATTTTGACCATTAAACTTTCCCATCAAGACTATATAAAATCTCTTTTATATTTGAGATGTTGTTTCAATATATATTGATAAGCCTAAGATTTAAGAAAATGATTTCCTTGTAACAAAAGCAGGGTAAAATGTCACTAAAAGTGCTCTAAATTTAATTTGTATATTACTAATTATAGTTTTCCAGTTAGATGTTAACAGGAACCTGGTGCCTACTTCAGTCCCTCAGCAAGGTGCCAAAGTTATACTTTAGTAAATATAAACAATGAAATCTGAAATATGAAAGTAACTGAATTTAAGATAATGGACCTTAGAAATCATTGGGTCCAAATACTTTAATTTTCAGAGAAAATTTAAATTGGCAAAGTCATAGAGCATTTAAATATTCAGGCATTTATAGCAGAGTCAGCGCTGGAAATAAAAGCGAACCCCCTCACTATGTCGAAGTGATAAATGTATGTTGCAAGTCATTTTGATCCAACAGCAAGTGTGCTGATTCATATTTCCTGTTGACTAATCCAAATGGCATTGCATTATACACTAATCTAAATGATAGACATCCTGAATCACCTTGTTTGTATAGGAAAGAACCTGAATTTTATAAGAGATTTGCAAACATGAGCTAGTGTTGACACTGCTAAATCTAGTACATGGGAAGTTAGGAATGAAGAGCAAACTGATCTTGTCCCTCCCTTGTTAACCCTGAAACATCAAGGTAAGTCATCGAGGGTCATATTTGCATTAAGGCCTGTAAGTCTTGTGATAAGAGTGAAAGGGGAAACTGAGGCAGATATT
Organism: Avahi laniger; assembly: GCA_963575035.1. Classification (NCBI taxonomy): domain Eukaryota; kingdom Metazoa; phylum Chordata; class Mammalia; order Primates; family Indriidae; genus Avahi; species Avahi laniger. The sequence goes on along the minus strand of CAUYSK010027090.1, from coordinate 26,243 downwards.
TCTGAACAGAGGACAGATTTCAATCATGGATATTAGGGTTCTATGATAAAGGGGCATTAAAACATCTTTAGTTCTTCAGAAAGATGCTTTAGGGCTACAGGGAATTGCCCACAGATAGGTGGAAGTAGCAAGGAATTGTAGGGATCTAGAAGAAGGTAAAGTAAGTAACATTTATTTAGGACCTACTACATATCAGACACTAAGCCAGATTGTTTACATTAAATTTTTTTTTGATTCCTCACTACAATTCTATGAAGTAGCTATTTTTATCTCAATGTTTGAGTTTAAGTCCTTTAAGAAGGCCACACATGAAAAAAATATACACATTTATATATATATATATTTTTTTTATTCATGGGTAGGAAAGATTTCTACCTTAATCCTAATAGATCTTAAAGCAGCTATTCCTATAGAATAGTGACAAAATGCACAATTTCTGGAACCAGACTACCTGGGTCCAGTGCTGTTTCACCAACTGCATGATGGTGGAGAAGTTACTCCCTCTTAGCATTGGGGTCCTTCTCTGTAAGATGGGGCTGATAGCCTGGTTGTGAAAGTGAAATGAGGTGATGGGTGTACAAATCAGCACAGTGCCAGGCTCACAGTAAAACCCAGCCCTCAACTCCTGTCTGTATTATAAATCTCTCCTGCAGAGGGAGCAATAAGCCTGTAAATACAGGTTTCTTTTTTTTTTTTTTTTTTTTTTAATATCAAGCCAAGAGCTTTTTATTTTTTGGTTGAAATTTAACTAAATTTATTTTTTTAATTTTTATTATTATTATTTTTATTTCAGGATATATGGGGGTACAAACATTTTGGTTACATGTAATGCATTTGCCTTGCCCAAGCCAGGGCTGCAAGCGTGTCCTTCCCCCATGCAATGCGCTCTGCCTCCATTAGTTATGAGCTTACCCACCCCGACCCCCCGACCTGACCGGTATCCAGTGAAAATTACTACTATTTGAGCACCTTAGCGTTGATCAATTAGTACAGGTTTTTTAAGGGCCCACAAAGCCCAAACTCCTCAGAGGGACAAACAGAAATGTTACAACTTAGGGAAAGACAGTTTCCTCTTGGAGAAAGAATTACTATGGCTCTCAGCAAAGAGTTTGGTTGTTGGCTCACTTCAGAAGACCCAGGAAGTGAGAACAAGATCTGGAGACTACGGAAACCAGGAAGAGGAACACTGAGGCTTGGGAAGTCCAGCAATCCTGACATGGGGATAGAAATAGTCAGTGTGAGCGCCGGCTAGAAAGGGCTGCCTGAGGAATCTCTCCAGTTTATCACAAACTTCCCAATGTGGAGGGAGCTGAAGGCCTGAGGGAGGTGGGGAGATAATAATGATAACAGCTGCCATAAACTTTACAATCCTCAGAACAGTTTTGTGAGTTACAAGGAAACAGAGTAGTCCTTAAGTATGTTTCCCAAGGTCTCAAAGTTAAAAGTGATGAAGCTGAGATTCTTTCCTATTATGGGTTTCTGTAGAAATGTCTCCAACAGTCTAAGTGTGTGTAAGACCACAGGTTTGCTGGGGAGTTTTTCTTTTCTTTCTTTTTTTATGGCTCATCTGGTCTGGAGATACCATCTTAGCTCACTGATGTTCCGCCTGTGTCCCAGAGAAAAAACATCCTGGTCTCCTCAAGGGGGCCATGACTGGATTTTCTTCAGTTTCTGCTAACATCCAGTAGCAAGCCAAAAGTTGTTCTCCAGAGGAGACTATAGTTTTTCTACAGAGGATGGCCTGGCTTTGCTCCAAATCCTAAGTGTGTGTTGTGTGTCACCTCTAGGGGCCTGCCAAAGGCTCCAAATATCCTCTCTGTCTGTCATTGAGATTTTAAGCATCACTGGATTTACTATGTCATATGGTCCAAGTGACAGAGCAGCTTACATAGCAGCTGGATCTGTATGTAGCAAAGTGTTCCTTTGTTCTGGGCGTCCCTCAAAGCTACTGACCAACAATAAATGTGTCAGTATACCACAAAAAAAATTAGTTATATACTCCTTTCAAATTCCAAAAATGCCTACTAAGGTATTATTCTTTTTTCTTGTGTGTTCCTGTTTAAAGTTCATGATGAGGCAGTTCTGGTGACTTGCCTCACTCACAGGTCAGGGAACCAATGTCTAGTATGTCTTTTCCAATTATGTATTTTGTAGTGGATAAATGACCACAGAGTAGGTTTGGGGATCAACTGGGCCCACTTTTTGAGGATCTAAGCCAAAATCTGTTGATTGCTGGACCTCCAAAAACCCCTTCTTTGATGGGCTGACCAGAGTGATATTTTGGATTTCCAAAAATTAATGTGATTTTAGAGCCAATGTCCAATACTCCCCTCAAATGTGCAAAAATCTTGTTTGTTCAATTGGCACAGGTCCCATTGAGGAAGGCAGGACAGTGATTAACATTATGCATATTTGGCAATGTACCAAGATCTTTCCTCAAGAGGACTCAGCTTCCTCTTCATCAAGGGATTCTGGGTCTATAAAGAGACTCAAGCATGGGAAATGATTAAGAGGCTGTGACTCTACTTCCATGAACCCAGTTCGCTAGACTTAGAGCTTCTCTGCTTATACAGATCAGTTAGGCTTCAGTACCATCTACAGTCGATTCTCATTCATGGGAGTTATGTTCTATAAAGCCACTGTGAACACTGGATTAGCAAATACTGAACCATTGCTCCTAGGAGAAATACAATGTTAGGTCCCTACACCTCTGGTCACAATATTTTTGTCAGCCAGTCAATATATAACCTTGTTTATGGTGTGTTTCTATTTAAAGACACTTTATTTAATATATATTGTTTATACTTTAACATTGAACTGATGGCCAAGAGCATGATAATGCATGCCTGAGCAAAGTTTATCTAACATGTATTTTCTCTATAAGGCACATCACAAATTTACAAACACAGAATTAGTGAACAACAGGAACTGACTCTGTTTTAATTCAGAGAATCAATTACTCAATGCCAAAGAGCTCTGTGACTCATACTAATCTGATTATAGCTTTGGCTCTGTCGTCTGTTATGATAAATATGCCCACCTTGTCTTTGGCAATTAAGTGCCTCCACTTGTGCCCTGCCACCGTGGGATCCTATCATCCTTGTTACTTATAGGGATCCCAGTTTCATGGCAGCAGTTCCAATGTAATTTCTGACCTGCAGAGAAAAGCCGTTACAGAACTCTTCAACAATATATTTATCAAAGCCGTGTGGAAGAAAGTGTCCTCTGGACCATCCCAGGGTGGTTAAGCATGTCTTACATAATAAATCCATTCTATCATTTCAATCTTTATAAGTGTTTCGATTCTCTTCTTTTCAATATACAAAGGAGAGTTTAGCTTCCTTTGGATCCATATTTCAGTCAACCAGACAGAGTTAGAGCAATTCCTAGCCACTCTCAAACTCAGACATCAAATTTGGAATTCTTGCATAGTGGGCTCATATCACTAAATTCATCCTGATCCAATTTTATATTTCTTCCACCTCGATTCTATACTCTAGGGTTCTTTTCCCACATATATTCCCCAGATTTTTGTCACTATAAATTGGAAAAATCATGCAATTCTTTGGTCTGTAACATACCTCCTCACAGGTTACACTTTTATCACACCCATTGGGGGCTTGCTGGGACTTGTGTTTGATTATAAGTCTAGAAGCAACGAGAGGTTGTGGAAGTATGTCCCAAGAAAGATCAACAGTGCCTTGCAAGTCAACCAACCCAGGGGAAGCCTTTATAGGTTCTTGAAAGAGAGACCAACCACTTCAAGCAAGGCTAGAAGGGCTACTTCAAATGGCAAAGAAGGCTTGGTGAAATATAGAGGTTCAAGGCCCCCCACATCATCAGAATCTGCTCATGTGTCCTTATTGCAATTTTCACAATCCCATTCCTTCCCAATCAATTTGTCAACTTTAACAAAAGAGACCCTGTGAGGTTTGGAAATTATTTGTGTTGCAATTCAGCCACGCTTAAGATGAAAATTGGAGTTTGCTTTTCAGAAATCTCAGCTCTGAACTACAGGACATGAATTATGTAATTGAAACTTTCAGGTCAGATCCCTTGTGCATACTTTGAGCTGGGAATTTAAAGCCCTATACTTGTCATGCATTTTCTCCAAGTTCTCCAGCATAGTTATAAGCAACCAATCAATGCCATCATACTCATACTGTCAGTAAAAGTTTTCACAAGAGCAAATACACGGTCATTCAGAACCTTGCTCTCTATAAGTACTTGATTACAAGTACCTAAAGGTGATAATTTATGTAGACCGTTTTTCCATTGTATGACATAGCCCCTCTCTCTTAACTACTAGAAACAGGATCATTAATGACTTTTAGACTTAATCAGATCAAAAAACTAGTTCCAGAACATCCATAACCAATTCAGATAATCATTCTTAAGAGTCTGTTCTTCTAGAATCATTTCTGGTACCAAATAAGTATTAGGGTTTTATTAGAGAAACAGCATATATATAGATATATATGTACATGAATACTAAGTGATCTGTTACAGGGATTTGACCTTATGAAATTTGGGTAGCTGATCGAGCAGTCGCCTTTGCATTTGATTCTGGAGTTTGAAGTCCACAGTGGAGGCAGTTGGGAAGGAAAGATAAATATAACGTGGCCGAGAGAAAGAACAAGCTAGAACTCACAATCATGAGCTGGAGCCCACAAGGACAAACTGTCAGTTCTTTTTGTTGCCTGACGTTGGTACAAAGGGTGTCCTGCAGAGGCAAGGGCCCTTCTTCATGGAGCTAAGCGCACACATTTGGCCCAGGAGTCAGAAAAGCTAAAGAAGCCTCTGACAGAAGGTGGAACAGTCACTGGCCCTGCTACTGTGTCACATCCCCAGGTGAGACAGCAGGTGAGTAACGTGCATGAGCTGCAAAATGGCCGCTGCTTCCTCTCCAGCCTCCACATCTCCGACAAGAATCTCCGTTGATTTCATCATAACCAGAAACATACAGGAAAGGACATTTTAGAAACTTCGTTCACCCTTTCCAAGTTAATACGTTACAAAGCCACCACAGTTTATTAAAACTACTCTGAAGAATGTGACATTCAGAGCAAAATAAGATCACCGATGCTGATTCCAGGGATGACAACAGAAAGTGAATGAGACAAGCTGGTTTCGTTATAAAGAGAATGGGCAGGTTAAAACAGGCACCTCAAGAAGGAAGACATAAAAACTGAACATGGAAGAAGTCAAAACAGAGATTTCTAACACTAATTCAAAGTTGTCTCTACACTGCCTAAATACGATTTGAGGGGAGGAATAAAATGCTTGCCCTCTGGACTCCAGATATATTTCTAATAAGTTGGAGTAAGATTGGATTCTTTCAGGTGAAAAGCTAAAACTGTGTGCCTTTTCCAGCCTTGATAGGTTCTAATAGAAAATTTATAATTAGGGCACGAATGACTCTTTTCTCGTATAAAATGCTTCTGCATGCATGCCCTTGGAAAAATTTTCAGCCAGAGCAATAGCTTGGTGCAAAATCTTCAACACTATGCAACCTTATGCCCCTGCTAGCAATCTTACTGGGACAGGATTCCTGAAGTTGTGAGGAAACTTAGTTAAAGCAATTGGTCCACAGAGCCTTTAGTACTAGGCTAAAACTGCCCTGATCGTTATAGGACTCGGAATACAAAGAGAGTCACTGGTAGGTGAAGAGGTGTGGAGTTTCAAAAATATCAATTCGCAGCATAGGGTTTTGACCCATTTTTAATATTTCCTTACCAACTTGGTAGCAAGAGAACCTGTGTGATCAGCATGGAATGTGAGGACATTGAGGAGCAAATGCTATTATCTACAAAGTTACAGAAACAAAAGTAATTTAGGCATGCCACTTAAAAAATGTAAAGTCCATAGGTCCCAAATTTTAAAACATAAGTCTGGTTCAAAGAGTGGAAATATTAACATTCTAAAGAAGAAATAAAACAAATTCAATATTCTAAGAAAGAAATAAAACAAATTATAAAATATATAGTATAGTTGTCAGATAATTTAAATTAACCTTAACGTTTGATAATGGAAATGACATTTTTCAGTCATGTATAATTATGTAGCCTCATGCCTAGATGTGTTATAGAAAGAACAGCAATTTGGTGGACTACTTTTAAGGCCACTTAAAGAATGAGTTGTGGGTCTCATTACAGTCTTTTATTCAGAGTTTAACATGCAGATAGAAAAAATAGACACTACCACGCTTATAGCCAACCATTCCAACTATTTAGCCCCATCACCTTGATCAATGGCTACACAGTAGACTTTATACTCATCAAAGTAATTTGCAAAGCAAAGACACTTTTTTAGGGGGAGGAGGAGGTCAATATCCTTCTTCAAACTCATAAAAGTGATTTAAAAAGAGTGTTTCAAGTCCAAGTTCTCCTTCCTTTCCAACATACTGGAACACCTTGTTGAACAGCACATAATAGTAAAAGAGCATTTAACAATCTGCATCACGTACACCTCTTTTCCAGCCAAATTGCACCTATAAAGCTAAAACAGAACCTCATTGTATTCTCAACAAACATGAATTGAATATTTAATGGTTTGTGCAGTAGTTACAGTGTGTTGTCATTTCTTAATTAGCATATATATGGATGCCTTTCTTTCATCGCATGTTATTATTGTTGCAGTAATTCAATAAAAGTATCCCAAACATTTACATTGTGGAGCATTTTTATGATTTATACCAACAGAATGGCATACACAGTGTTGTACATCTGCTTTCAAAGTCATTGCTTTATTTCACATTCTCATATCCCTTTTAAGAATAAGAAATATTGTAATTTTTCACAGCTTGCCTTTATTTTTTATCATTTCTGTATATCTATGAATTTCATTATTTTACATACTCTACAACAATGCTCACATCAATTCTGCTGAATGGTGGCAGTTTTTTTCTGAATGACAGAGTAGTGAATTGTCATTTTAATCCACTCCATTGAATTTTTATTATTTAAAAAAAAATAAGCAGCATTTTTCCCCTGTTTGGTCACCAACTAGACCTTACACTCAGCCTGTTCAAAATGACTCATGAATAGTCAAAAGCACAAGTCTTCCATACAGCAACTAAATACATGTTTAAAGGAAACTTATAACTTCTTTATGGTATGATATTCTCCTAAGTCATTTTCAACACTTCAGTGCCTTTGCATCTATCCTGCCCACATCTCTGCTTGACCTTCTTTAAATATAAAAGAAGCAAGTAGTACCTTTAGAAAAATGACCAAGAGATCTTTTGAAGTAATAGTTGGTGTTCACACAACAAAATTATGAATTTCAAATAGGAGATTTGGGGAAGACATTCTGTTAAGCCTTAAGGTGTGTGTTTGAGTGATCTGCAAATATACCAAAAGTAGAAGATAGTGATTGAGCTCTGGTCAGGGCCAGACTGAGAGACATTTGTGTGTCCAGCATTCTAAGCACCCACACTTATTGTTTCCCAACTAATTTCTAGGGAATCTCTGTGCATGCAGAGATAGCCACAAGAGAAAGAAAAAGACTAGGTATTGCATTAATACCAAGAAACTGAAAAGGCTAGACCTGCCTTAAGTCTAGTAGGGATAGAGACATCCATTCTTTCCCTCCGCTAGAAATTTCGGAGAGGAAGAATGACAAGGACCACACAGGGAAAGCAAAATGGCATCAGGGTTGGAACATCAGAGAACAGTGAGGAGGTTCAGATCAGCATGACTGAGAGAGTAACACGAACAGTGGGTAAGAATGCCAGTGATCAGAGACACAAATGTAGAGCCTCACCTATACAAAGGCAAATCTTAAGGGTTACAAAGGAAAATGGACAAAACATTCACGATTCCACAGAAGGAATAATAATAATAATATTTACTGATACTTAGAAAAGTCTTCAAACTTGTCAAAAACTGTTTGAAGTATTTTACATCTATTATTTTGTTTAATGCTCAAGTCATTCCTGTGAGGAAGGGGCAATTATTATCTTCTCTTTACAGATAAGGAGATTGAGAGATAGTGACCTTAGGTTACTTACCTACAGTTACTTAACAACAACAATAACAAAAAGCGGTATGCTGAGCTTTAAAAGGAGGTAATCTAGGTATAATCTGTGCTCTCAGTCACCACAGAATCCTTGGCAGGGAAGAGGGAAGGCTTAAGTTTGTATGGCAATTTCTAAATTTTGTAATTCATTCACTCATCCATTTATTCATACATTATGTCCTGCCCTTTACCCAGTTTACCCTGGTTGTGCCCTAACTGGTAACTATATAATTCAAAAGCACTTTCAGACCCAAATGCCCACTCCTTTACTAGAGGAAGCCATGTTCTCACCAGCCCATGATAACATAAGCCTTGAGTGTTTGCTTCCCAATCCCTAACTCAGTAATACAGAAAGTTCAGAGTCCAGAATTCTTCTGCTACTACAGCTTAGCTATACTTTTAGCAGTTTTTGCATTCGTAGTGAAAATATGTCAGTAGAAAAATAAAAGGCACAGTTCTATTGGAAATAATATATTGAAAATTAGTATTCGATGAAATGTTTTTTTGTAACATTGCTAGAGGACCAAATTGAGTCACAAAAATGCACATACTCAAAAAGGTTTTAAATTCTCATATATCTTCAATAAAGAGCATGTGAATCAACATCAGTGTATAAAGAAGGAAAAGTACAATTCTTTAAGTGAACTGACAATCCTGCAAATGTTAAATGCCATTCAGAGTTGGTTTTATATAAGACACATTCACATAGAGATAAGAAAAATCTTTTTCATCAATTTATACATAGCCCTAACACAGCTCTGCCCCTAAAACTTACTTATCAGTGACCAAAATAAATATAGAGTATGCTAAATCTTCATGCTGTTTTACCAGCAGGTGACTTGGTTGATCCGAAATGGAAATAAATCTACAATCTACCTCCTCATTTTTCTTCATACTACCGTATTTTGAAGATACAGAGTAAATTAAAGGTCACTCAGTGACTCATATCTAAACACTGCATGGTTAATCCTGAGCATCCACTTCCTGAGAGATCCAAGCAATTATTCTCTGAGCTCCATGATCGATAAAATGTACTGGAGTCTTGAATCCATTGAAGTGTTTTAAAATTCAGCCAGTATAACCCTTCATGCAAGTGTTCCGTTGCTTTTTCCCCAATGTGTTAGCTCTCCTGGGAGCTGACACAAAGGAGCTATTCCACACTCCAGAAAGGAAGTGTCAGTTGCCAGACTTGAAATTGCTGCTGGGATTACATCAAATTCCCAAATCACCCCACAGCAGAAACAAACAGCTAGTCTCATATGTTAAGATAGAAAGATGAGATTGAAGAGACAAACTTTTATAGAATCTTTTGTAGCAACTGTTGGGTAACACTGATAAGACTTGAAATTAAGGAGATTTAGCTATAATGGCAGCTGGAGTGAAAGGTAAAGACTTGTCACTAGGACATCGAATGGCGTAAATACACACACACACACACACACACACACAATGGAATATTATTCAGCCTTAAAAACTGAGGAAATCCTGCCATTTGCGACAAAATGGATGGACCTAGAGGAAATTAAGCAAAGTGATATGAGCCAGACACAGAAAGAAAAATATTGCATGATCTCACTTACATGTGGGATCTAAAAAAAAAAATCTCATGTAGATAGATAGATAGACAATAAAACCCTGGTTTACCAGGGTTAGGGGAAGGAGGAAATGAAGATATAGGTCAAATGAACAAAGTAGCAAATAAATAGGATGAATAAATAGAAATATTCAATGTACAACATGAGAACTATAGATACCAAGAGTATATTGCATTGAGGTTTTTTGCATAATGAGTAGATTATAGCTTATCTTGCCATAGTGGGGAAAAATGGGTAACTGTGAGATGATGGATATTAGAAATCATTTTACTATGTGTGTGTGTGTGTCTGTGTGTGTATTAAACAATACATATATCTTATCATTTTGTATACCTTAAATATACACAATAATTTTTTTAAAATGTGATGGTTGATAATTTTAGAAAGTTTTTAAAACAGACTTAATTAGTAAGTCATTCTTTATTACAGCATGCATTGCCTTGTGCTTTAGTTATTTCTGCAGTGCTTGTGTTCAAAATAGGCTGTCACGTGCATGGAGGTGGCTACTTGCAACTATGTTTTTGTTCATCTTTGCATCCTCACAGACCCCAATGATGCAATGCACTTGATAGGTATTTAATCGAATCCTGTAAACTGATGAACATTTAAGTGATCATCTTAAACGTAGAAAGTCTTGAATTTAAGTAATTACCAAATCAAAAAGTGGCCAGATGGCTATTTAAAAAATTAAAAACTCATATATTTCTGCCATCCTACAGGGACTATTCAGTCACTGGATGTTATTACAGATGAGCCCTTGGAAAGAATTTTCCCCTATTCTCTGCCCTTTGAGTAAGCATTTAGCTGTACCATTCTAAACCAACGAGAATCTATTCTTTTTCTACAGAGCTCCAGGGAAATAAGGCACAGTCCTCCTCAGTAAACCATGCCACTAATATTAGCTTGTATTAAACTTCTGTGAGTGAATTTATTGACTAATTGAAAATATGTCAATGGAAGAATTTAATCTTAAATGTGCACTATTCACAATACAGCAGACTTTGAAGTTACTGTCAAACGCCAGAAGTCTTCTGGGTATGTTAAAAATTCAGTCAAAACTTTCAAAGGCTTGCTCTATGGACTGTTTGAGGGTTGCTATTACAACACTTGAAAATCAGGTATAGTGTAGAAAAATTAAAGTCTAGTTAAGGTCCATTAATTATAATGCAACGCCTCAGCCAAACAACAGCTGGGCCTTAAATCAATACTCAATTAAATACTTCCTGCAGTTCTAGTCCTTAATTGCTCTGCAGCTTAAAAAATAACATTCTAATGACTTGTAGAAAGGTAATCAAAATTGGTGTGTGAAACTTACGTTTGCTTCTTTTGGGATTATCTTTCATCAAGAAGGAAAAATAACTTCTTTAGTGACTTAAAGTCCATACATTTCAAATCCATTCAAACTATTGAAAATTGAATATAAGAACAAATAATAGATTTTTGGTTGTAGAATAATAGTTTGTCTTAAATTCAAAAACAAACAACACAAAAATGGCATTCTCAATCTTCCTGAAATTATCATCACTGAAAAAAAAAATCATTTCTGTATTATATCTTTAGTTGGGTACATATAGAACCCTTGCTGTCCATTCAGTATTGGATGGAAAACGTTTACAAGGTAACACCTTCTAGCTGCTACTGGCAAGGGAACATTTAACGGTTAAAAAGGAAATGCCATCTTGCCCTGTAATGAGGAATAGCTCTTGAGCTCAACTCTAAGCACATAGTGACTCATCCTGCCAAAGGTGATTTACAATGACCATCCTACTGATGCATCTTACAGAATGCTGATTGTGAAGCAGTACAAATACAGAAACAGAGAAAGGATATATGGGACTAAGGACGCCCACGTTAGAAAGAGAGCTGCAGAACCTATTAATAGAAAACTCACAGAAATCATCACTGTATTTACAGAACAAGGATAAGAGAACAGAACTGAGGGCAAACAATACAAATATAAACACCGAGCAGGCAGCAAGAATCAGGTGTTTGATTGCAAATGCAATGACAGAAATTTAGAAAGTATGTTTTTGAAATGAAGTCGTATCTCAGGTCCTATAAAACCTGGGGCAAGATACTGGAGGAACCAGAAGAGAAACTACAGCACAGAGACAATTCAAATTGAAGAGGAGAAGTGCCCTGGAAAATGATCCTTTTCCTTGTCTTTCCTTCACATATGCATGTTTTAGTGTGGATAGCTTAGAAGTATGTGTCGTACAGTGTAATTTTTAAATTTATGGCAGGTTTGAAATTGTCCATTTTGATTAAGATGTGCAGAAACAACTTTCTGTATTTCTCCCCAGTAAATTCAACTTGTTCTGTGAGCCTCCTTTTAAAAATATAATCCGGGCAACTCAGTCACATCTGGTTGAAAAGATCACTTTGGGGGTAATTATCTAGTTAATAGATATGTAAAACTCAGATAATTAATTTTTCAAACTCTCTAGCAATGGTATATATACAATTCTTGTATACTTGCTTTTTGTTCTGCTTCTCCATGGGAAAGGTTTTGAGAAAAAAGAATTTATTGACAGAGCCTCACAACAGAGAGGCCCAGGGAATGTATTTTTTTAAGGCTCTCCTTGGGTTCCAGTGGACTATGTTACTCTTCCTGTAAGTCTTTTGTGGCTGCCTTGGTTCTTTCTGCATCTACATCTGATGTAAGTGGTCCCATCTTGCCTTTGCACATCTACTAGCATCCTTGCTAATGCCCAGAGCTCCTAGCACAGTCTTGATGTCTGTCTACACATTGGGTTTTCTCCTTATCTCAACCCCAGATTTCCTAAGCTTTACCAACCTTCTTTGCAATTCCACATTCTTCATTAAAGTGTGAAGCTATTTCTTGATTTTCCTCACACCAGGTCTTTCACATCTCTGGGATGTAGTGAAAGACATTACCTCAATCATTCTTTCTGTCTGAAAATGCAAAAGCTTCATATAAAACCCTTTGGGCATTCCATTTGGGGAACATTATGAAGTTTTGCCTCCCAGAAGGGAACAGAAAACATGTTCCTTTTCCCTGAAATTACCAAATATGTGGGAATAGGCTTCTCATTGAAGCCTGAATGCGCTCCTTTCTCTCTTGTTTCAGTGCTTTCCCCTAGTTGTGGAAGGGCTTTTATCTAATTTCTGTTTGGCAGGAAATTGTTCCTAAGTCATCCTTCTTACTTTGTAGTAAAAACCTCGTGTTCAATCCTCCAAGCTTTTTTCCCTGATGTTTAAAGGGAAGATTCTGGAATTTGGAAAACTATTCAAATGTTTGTCCTCTGCAATTGAAAACCTAGGTTTTAATAATATAATCTATGAAATGGACTTTAAGAGCCTGTTTTAAAGGGTGAAGGATTGACTTTGTCCATTCTGTTCTCTTTACATGTCAACTTTACCAATCCTAATGTGATAGTGTACTCCTTGGAAGGAGACTGAAAGTGTAGCAGACACCTGGCTAAGTACTTGTATGTATTATCCATTTTACACCCACAACATTGAACAAATAAAGATTCTGCAATACAGAGAGATTAAGGAACTCATCGAAGACCACACAGTTAGTGATGACACGAGGACTTGAAGCCAGGCAGCTTGCATGCAGTGTCTACACTCTTTGCTTGCTATGCTACACCACTTAAGGCAGTCTACACTGATCCTGTAGGGGAGAAGTCACATACAAGGAAGTAAAAGACAGAAATCCTGTTTCAAAATATTACCTGTATATATATAAATACGTTTACTGATGCCTAATTTAGTGTGCAGTAAAATATATACTTCTAATATTTGATTGGGGTTTCAATCATTCTCAAAAAATGTTTTAGTCACCCTGAAAAAATCCTGTATTAAAAACGTTTTTAATACCATTATCTGTTATTTCTGGATATGGGAAATGCAATAGATACAAGAATGCATAATAATGAACAAAACTAGGGAATCATGTCCTCTTACCTGCTGCTACTGCTTCTTTGCTAAGACCCACAAAACCTGTGCTGGAAACATGCCACCTAAGTAGGAACTCAGGTGCCAGACATCACTTTTTGTGACTGCTGCTGAAGGCTCTGCCAAAAGCACGACTCCCTCAAAAAGTCTTTTTTGGGTTTTTGGCTTTTTCTTTCCTGCTACCTTCCAATCACCTGCCAGTGCCTCCATTGTAAGAAAATATATCAGAAATCAGCTGATGAAAATATTTCTAGGATTCTCAAATCAGTTCTATTGGTGTATATGTCTACCCTTATGCCAAAACCATGCTGTTTTGATTACTGTAGCTTTGTAGTAAATTTTGAATGTGGAAAGTATGAGTCCTTCAACTTTGTTTCTCTTTTGCAACATTGTTTTGGCTAATTGGTAACCCTACAATTCCACATGAATTTGAGAGATGGCTTTTCCATTTCTGCCAAACAAAAAAAAAATTGTTGGATTTTTGAGAAGGATTGTGTTAAATTTTTAGATTACTTTGGGTAATATTGATATCTTAATAATATTAAGTCTTCCAATAGTAAACATGGGATATCTTTCCATTTATTTTGGTCATCTTTAGTTTCTTTTAGTTATATTTTGTAGTTTTCAGTGTATGACTTTCACTTCTTTGGTTATGTTTATTCCCTTGATACTATTGGAAATGGAATTCCTTTCTTAATTTCCTTTTCAAGATTATTCATTTATTGTGTATAGACATACAACTGATTTTTTTGTATATCGATCTGGTATTCCACAACTTTGCTGAACATGTTAATTTGTTTTATAGTGCTTTTGTAGATATTTTTAGATTTTCTATATACAAGATAATTCCAGTTATGGTTAGGTGTGTATAGAAACAAAACTGATATTTATGTGTTGATCTTGTAATCTGCAACTTTGCTAAATTTTTATTGGCTTTTCTAATTTCTACATTAAAAATCTTTATACTTTTTATGGTTAATATATTTTACAAATTACATTGCTTACCGTATTTTTCTTGTGCCATTTTTTCTTTGGGTTTATGTTTCTTCTTAAGAGGATATTTTAAATTTTTCTTAAACAGTTGTTTAGCTTGAAATCAGTTTTTACTTCAAACAGTAAAATTCTCTCCATACTTTGAAAAATTTTTCTCTGTTATTGTCTAACATTTATTGTTAATAATAGGAAGACTTTGTCAGTTTAATTAGAATTCCTTTTTAGTTAATCTACATTTCTCTCTTGTGACTTCAAAGACATTTTAAAAATCCTGAATGTCCTGTAAATTTACTATAAAGTACATAACTTTGGATTTACTTATTCTATTTGGTCCTTGAAGTGCTCCTTTGTTTTTCAAAGTTGAAAAGACTTTTAAATATCTTTTCGAATAATGCTTCTCATCATTCTATCTTATATTCTGGAAGTATTAGCTAGAGCAGACTTTAGCAAATTTTTCCTGTAAAGGGAAAAATGGTAGATATTTTAGCCATTGCAGGCCATACAGTTTATGTCACAACTACTTAATTCTGTCATTGTAGCAAAAAGCACCCATAAATGATATGTAAATGAATAGGCATGACTGAGTTCCAATAAAATTTTATTTGCAAAATATAAACTGTACGCTGGATTTAGCCTGTGGGCTATAGTTTCCCTGCCCCTGATTTAGGCACATACAGGTATTTTTCAATTCAACCTCCATGTTTACGTTTTTTTCCTTTTCTTTATCTTGTGCTATATTCTGAGTGAACTCTTCAAAATAAGGATCCAATGCGCTAATTGTCTTTATGACTGTGTCTAGTCTAGAAATCTCATCCAGTGGATTTCTGCTTATTTCAGTGACTGCTTCTTCATTTCTAGTATTTCTAACTCTTTGTAGCTTATATATATTATAGTTACACAATTTTTGTTTCTTTTTTACTGTTATTGATATATTTCTTCATGCAAATAAAAAATATTAATATAAAAGTCATTTGGGGACCATTTATATTAGTTTGCGAGGGCTCCCATAATAAAATACCATACACTAGATAGCTTAAACAACAAAAATTTGTTTTCTTAAACTTCTGGAAACTAAAAGTTCGAGACCAACATATTGGCAAGTTTGGTTTCTTCTGAGGCTTCTCTCCTCGGCTTGCAGATGGCTGCTTTCTCGCTTAATCACCTGGGTTAACAGTAATTCTAGCAGGGCTTTCTGACTCTTTTCATGATCTCTCCAGTAAGCTATCCACTTCATTTGGTATTAGACCCTGTCATCAGGTTTCTCTAATTACGAGCTTTGTTGCTTTTGACAATGTCCTGGAATTTAAATTGCTCAGTAGTCTGACCTGATTCAATTGACCTGATTCAATTCAGGTCAGTAGTCTGACCTGATTCAATTTTTTAGGCCAGTATTTGAGGTTTTTTTCTGACCCTAACAGAGCTCTTCTTAGGTGTCTCTTTTCCTGTTTTTTTTTTTTTCTTTTTTCCTTTTTTCTGTTGAACTAGCATTGCTCTTAATTAAGAAGAGCTGTTTTTTTCAGGGGCCCCTTAGCCTTAAACTTCTCCATGCCATTTCAAATAAACTTAGTTCTTTTGGAGAGAGCATTAGGTTTCTCTTTTCCCATCACTGTCTATCCCTGTGGACAAATTCTCTGAGCCACTGTTCTTGGCACTGAGCAGCACTGTAGCTTCTACTCTACTCAGTTTGCCTTTCTCATCATGAAACTTCTGCCTTATGAGCAAGTTGGGGTTAGGAAAATCATGGTCCAAGTATTCTGTTTCCCCTGCATGCGGTATAGTCACCATCTGATGGATAGGGGCAGATAAAGGGAGATAGCCCCTCACCTCCCAGCCATCCTCAACAGGAATTTATTTTCTTCAACTTGTAGTTGGAGGCAATGAGAAATACCGGTGGCTTTCTTTTATGGTGCAATAAGGTAAGCTTTTATTGGGAGCTGAGAGAAGAAGCAGCGCCATCTTTTTGGCCACACCCACCCTGAGCACAACTTCCGTTAAGCTGAGGTGGAGTGGGTGTGAGAGGGGAAATGGGTTGGGGCTCAAATACCACAGATTCTTATCTTATTTTGCTTTAGTATATTTTATTAAATAAATGTTTCTCCCTTTGCTATATGTCCTTGGAACTATTTCCAGAGGCTTTAAATGGTTGAGTTTTGTTTTGTTTTTAATAAACTTCATCACATTTTCATGTTTCACTGTCATCTTGGAAGTGAAACTTTTGAGTTTCAGTTTTAAATGTAAGATAATGTAATGATCCAAAACTAAAGTCAGTGGTTTTTATTTTTTGTATCTCATTAATGTATTGTCATAGTCCTATTATTTAGGTCATTATGACTAAGGATATTGATATTTCTATTCAACTGAAAGAAAAGAAAAATTCTACAAATATGATTTTTCCTCGGACCTAATCATACAGCTTTATGCCCACATAATCATCCACTATTACATTTCCAATAGGTGGCAGAATAGATCAATATCAGAAATGAAAGAAAAACTTTAGATTACCATAAGTGACCAATTAAAAGGTATATTTATGCTGATAAACAGCTGTGTGCTCTCAGGCTTATGATGGGAATTACATGATTCTAAAAGCATCAGTTTTAATCTCTCAACTCAGGTAATCATTTCCATTATTTAAAATAATTCAGAAAAATCTTTAGACGGGCCAGGATTATATAATTCTAGAGTTAGAAGTGATCTCACTGGGCATTTGGTACAACCATTTCATTTATACAGGCGGTCACTTGTTTGTGTCAGAGATGAGACTAAATTCACATTTTCTGAACAAAGATCACTATAATTTACTCTTTTGCTTTTTCTATCAGTTGTACTCAATTTAATGGCTATGCTAATATAATGTAGCTGAAAAGTTAATTTTTATCTGGTTAAGTTGGGTAAATTAGAATACGTCTCAGATGCTCTCAACTCCTATAATTTATTTTTAATGTATAATTTGAAAAGCTGCATCTTGTATCTATGACTTCTAGCTTGATGTATCTCCTATTTCTTCATTGCTATTTTCTAAATTGCTATAATTTTGATGCCATATGTAATGTGTCTTTTTCAAATAGAATTTCATTTTGTAGTTTTACTTTTTTTAGTTCATTGTTATTATTGGTTCATCATGACTGGTATTTGCAATAACAATTCATTACTCCTCCAAGTTTGTTGGCATGATTTTTCTATGCTTTTTCAACTAAAGAGTATTAATAAGGCATACAATAACATGTTCCTTCATTGTATTTTTCTCAGTTGGTTACATAGCCCTCTATCATTACCTTTCATTTTATAGCAATTCAATTTCATCCAAATTAAAGGACTGCTAAGTAATAGAATGCAAATAAAATTTTGGATAAAAATGCACTCAGTTGCATTTTATAAATGTAAATAATGTGTACTCATTACTACTATACCTTTCTATTTTCAAAATAATTCCATATTGTATGAGATCAGAGCACAGTGGCATCAATTAAACTATTTTAATTCATTGCCTAATTTAAGTTAATAATTTTACAATGTATACATATATCTGAACATCACATTGTACACCTTAAATATACAATATTTATTGGTCAAGTATATCTCAATAAAGCTGTGGGGGAAATTTACAACCCACCTCTCTAAAAGCCTTTTTTCCTGCTCTACATTTTTAAAATGGCATTTGCCACCTTCTAATA
The DNA here is from genome assembly GCA_963575035.1 of Avahi laniger. Taxonomy (NCBI): domain Eukaryota; kingdom Metazoa; phylum Chordata; class Mammalia; order Primates; family Indriidae; genus Avahi; species Avahi laniger. The sequence continues at coordinate 8,038 of CAUYSK010027090.1, read as the reverse complement.
TGGTATATTTTTCTTGGTTTTTGTGACCGTGGCTTATTTTTCTTTCTTCCCATTTTTCCACTTAAATGTGAGCTCCACGAGGGCAGGAATCTTTATCTAATTTGTTGACCGATGTATTCTATGTGACTATTAAGATGCCTGGCTCTGTCGTATGATTTAATGATGTTTATTGACTGCCTACTCTGTTTACGTCACTGGGCTTAGCTGGTAAAGAAAAAAGATGGTTGAAGGCTCAAGATATATATATTTAAAACATATTTGGTAAACTTAGCTTTAATAATAGCACTACAGCAATATGTCAGCAATAGTAGCAGAGCTAGACCCCTTTGTTTTCAAATTAATTAAAGAGGATTTGTAATATAACCTGCATCAGCAAAAGAGCCAGTATCTCTCGATAATGAGAACAAAGTTAGCAGGAGGAATAGGATTATTTTACAGAGAAAAAAAATCCACAGTGTAGAATGTGATATTTTTAAAATACTTCTGTGGGGAAAAAGTGGTCTCTCCCAGTTGGATCATCTGGCTGTCCCTTCTCCTTCCCCCAGGAGATTATTCCTCTCCCAAATAGGTGTAGGAATCTGGCTGAGCTGGGAACACTTTCATTCCATGGCTTAATCTGGAGCTTGAATTCATTTATTCATCTCTTCATTCATCTGACCAATTTTTATTAATTCTTATCCATGTGTTGGGAACTATTTTAGGCTTTGGGGATAGAGCAGTGAATAAAACATACTAAAATTGCTCTTCTTTAATGTACAATATACAAGTGGCAACTTGTGACTTAATGATATGGAAAAATGGGTTATTTTGGAAAGAGAGGGAGACAGGACCACAGAAGATTGAAAAGCCCTAAAAAACCAAGAGGGATACTGAGGAAAGAAAGAAGAGGTAAAGTTGGGAAGTAGAATTGTTCACATATCAAACCCCTGGAAGCTTATGTGTCATTCATGTGGGACTCTCTTAAAAGGTTTAGGCCAGCACTGGAAAATGCAGCAGCTATTAGCCACTTGCGGCTGCTGAGCTCTTGAAATGCAGCTGATATGGCTTAAGTCTAGGCAGAAATATTAATATGTGAGTCATCAGGGCAATAACTCGTCCCCATTGTGCATAGTTCAGATTTATCCCCGGAAGTCAAAATAGCTTCCAGGGTTTGCCAAAGCTAATTCAAGTAGGAGGAGATGAAATATAAGAGTCTTTATGGTAAACTCCTTTTCGCTACCATGACCATACCTTCAGAAACACTAAAATTCAAAAAAGTCCAGAAACTGTAGTAGCCAAATTAAAAATATGTCATAGTCATGCAGGTGTGCATACTGTAACCTCTGGTCTAATGTTTCTCAGAATATGAGCATGCTCGTATTTGTCTATAAGTAGCTGCTTTGAAAGAGGCAAACACAATAGAGCCTTCTTCATCCAACAACAGGCAGCATCAGATATACTTTCATTCCAGGATAAGCAAAGAACAGTATAGTGGTTACCTCGTTATGAAAACCAAACTGAACAAATAGTATGGCTGACAAGTCCCATAACCACCATTACCTTGTCACTTTATTTCATAAGATAGCCAGAAATAGCATCCCGTGGAACAAAAGAAAAGACTACCAAATTGGTTTAACTTAAAACTATCAAAAATAAGTAAGTTAGTCAAGGTCCCAACCAAAGCAAGAAAATCTATGTCACTATCTTTAACAAGTAGTTATGTGATAATTCACTGCCAGTCAGCACGACTTTGGGTCTCACAAGTCAGGCAAATCTACTTTAAAAATTTTGTATTGCTACCATCTTCCTTCTGTTGAGTTCCAATTTCTCAACCTGAAGTTTCCACACTTTGCTCCAAATTTTTCTCTCAGTCCCTTTGAAACTACGTCAAATAAATCTAACGTATTTCTTATAAGAAAGTGCTTCAAATATGTCACATGTTATAAATACTCTTTTTCCTTATCCTTTCCACTTCTACAAGAATCATCTTCCCCAAGTTAAATATTTTTCATTCTGTCAATGCTTTCTATCTGATTTTAACCTGTAAGAGTCTAGTGTTCAGGAAACAGGATTAGGTTTGTTAGTTTTAGCTTCTGATCTACTCTAAATCCAAAATTGCAGGTTTGAGTTTTATTTTTTAAGTGTAAATGCTAGATTTATTTTTTTCCTATTGATTTTACCACATTTAGGATGAAGACCTCCCAATTTTTTTAGTATTTTATTTTGAATACTGCTTTTATCATCCAATAATTTAGCTACAGCTAAAGTTTTTGAAACACCCATAGATTTTATTCATCTATCTTCTTTGTATTTCTAAGCTGCTGATAACATGTTAAATAAGATAAGCCAATAACTGAGAACCCACAGAAGCCATACCACTAGAAATCTTTCATTCTGATTAGGAAGGCTACATTATTCTTTCCAGGTAAGTTGTTAAAATTTTGAAGAGAGAATCTTATGTTTATTTATTAGTTCATTTAACAATATTTGTTGAATGTTTTCTATGTGCTAGATACTCTGTGAAGAATATGAATGCTAAGATGAATAAGATACAAATAACAAGATGACTTTTGCAATATAAAGGAGTTCATTCATGGTGCCACAGGTTAGGTAGAAAAATAAATAACTTCTCTTCCTATAATCAGTGCTACTATCTGGAAATAATAGGACTGCATTCATTAAGAATCTTATTAGACATCGGGTAATGAAAACCCAACAATTACGGGTTAAACAATTCAAAGTTAGTTTTTGTTTTGTTTTGTTTTGCATATAATGAGTATAATGGAAGTCGGATGCTAGATTGGTTTATCAGATTAATGATATCAGAGACCAGGTCTTTGAGAGTCTCTTGCCATTTCCATTATGGTTACAAAATTGCTAGTGCAGTCCCAGCCATTATATCTGTGTTTCATGCCAGGAAAATGGGATGGGAAAAGGAAAGATTCCCATTTCAAGAAAATAAAAGCTTTCCCCACATCAAAATTTAATTTATGTCTCATTGGTGAGAACCATGTGATGTGGCCATGACTGGCCAGAGGTATTAAGGAAGTAGGGGGTTAAAGTGGGGGTTGGCTGAGTTTCTTAACAGTGCCTACCAAATCATGGGCACATGAAGCAACTCCACCTGAATGGCAGAGGTTAGAGAGGACCTCACAGAATTGCTGAACCGAATCATGAAAACATGAATAGAAGTTTTTCAGGTGCATAGTAGACAAGGATGAGATATGCACTTTTATCATAGGAAAAAAAGGAACAATATTTGCCAATGCAGATCTGAGACAACGCCGTGTTGATATAGGTATATGACAAGGTGGCAGGTGGAAGCCTGTCTTTTTCTCCTTTCTTGTTTTGCACATAGCACAGTCTTTTCAGAGTTCATGTCAGTCACAGAGACTGCAAGTGGATTGTCCTTGATCCCAGCCCCAGCACGTCCTGTGCTCTGGCTACTCTCTCGGTCACGTCTTTCCCTGTCCAATGTTCATTACTTCCCATTCCTGACGCGCTCTCTTTTAATTACTGTGTCAAAGCTTTTCTGAAGCAGAATACTTCTCAATCCTAATTGCATTGTTGCCTAAAGCCCAAAATGATCCCTTGAAATGTTCAGTTCTATGAGTAAATACAATTACTTTTTTGTTTATTTTCTTAAGACAGTTTGATTTAGTCTCCTGTCACTTGAATTCTGTTTCTTGAAAAAGATTTTTGATGAACACAGACTTACAAACAACCTTTGAAAGTAATCTTCAATGATACGCACTTTGGTAAATACTGGTATATATCGATGTGATAGGCAGAATTCTGAAATGACCCCAAGATCTTCACCCTTTTGTGTTAAACTCTTCCCACACTCTTCCCTCACACCTTTTCTGAGACTTGCTTCTAGCCACTTGAACATGGCAAAAATAATAGGATGTCTATCTCATGGTTAGGTTTTGTTATTTAGTAAAGTTAATGGGATGTCACTTTCATGATTACAATATGTCATCCTATATTATTTTTTTAGCAGACCATTATGAGAGGCTTACTTGCTAGCCTTGAAGAAACAAACAGCTATATTGTGAGTTTCCTAGTGAGAGGATTGCGTGACAGAGAATTGTAGGCAAACTGCAGGAGCTAAGAGCAGCCTTTAGTTAACAATCAGAAAAAAATCCAGGGCCCTCAGTCATATAGCCACATGGAAATAAATTCTTGTGATAACCTGAATGAGCATAGAAGTAGATTCTTCCCCAGTCAAGCCTCTAGATGAGAATACCGCCCAGTGATCCCTTGAAGGAAGTCTTGTGAATATTAATTATGAAAGCCAAAGAATTATTCACACATACAAAACTTAAGCTATACATTTGGATTATAGCTTCCTGAAAGACAATGTAAAAAGAAAAAAAAATATTCACCTTATTTTTATTGTATAAACACACTATTTCTTGTTCACATAAATAACAATAGGAGGGTGACTCAAAGTATCCCTGCATTCAATGCTGTGCAAGCTCCTGACTCTTAAATTCAGAACTCTGTAGTATCTGAGCTGGAGTACATGGTCTAAATGCTCCAAGAAGAGACATCTAATTCCATGAATCTAAAGTCTTGAGAACAGCACACTCATGCATAGCTGAGAAAGGATGAGGAGGAGAGGGACAAAGAGAGAGAAGTGGAACAGAAGAAAATACCATGTCCATGTTTCAGGAAAAGCCTTCACTCAGTTGACCCAGCCAGCTGCACGGAACCAAGAGGTAGAAGAGGGACAAGATTGCACATGGATGAGCACAGAGTTTTAGTGCACACTAACTCCACCCACGAATCAGTATGGCCTGGTTACCTGCTCTGCACACTGACTAATCAAACTAACATTTCTTCCTCCCTTAGAGGAGCTAAAAATGGTATAGGCAGAGGTGAGCATGGCCTGAGAAGAACCTAACATTTCCATCTCTCCCTCATATACTCTTGTTTCTTATTCTCTTTTAATCCATATCCAATAATAGGCAATTCAAGGCTCAACCAAGGAACTGGTGTCTCTCATAGGAGAACAGCTCTTTTTGTAGCCTTCTAGGCCTAGTGAAGTAGAAAATTAAGTTATTGCCCACTAAGTCTCTGAAATAGGTCAGAAGAGACATTCAACAGTAACTCTGAAACTCATTTAATACCATATTAAATTCTCTCCCTGTTCTACTTCTAATCTCAATTTATGCCCAGCTACATGATCCAACATGGTTCACGAGAGGCGGTTATACAGTGAGCACCATGTGTTAATCAGAACTCTTTCTATTATAAGCAACAGAACACCATCCCAAACTAGCTTTAAGCAAAGAAAGGAATTTATTGTTTCATATAATTAAAAAATCCAGATGTGGCAGTAGTGTCAGACATATGCTTCAAAGTATGACATCAGGACTTGGTTGCACTCCATCTTTTAGTTCTGCTACCCTTTCTGTTGGCTTAATTCCCAGGCCCGCTCTTTCCATGCCATTGAAAACAGAATCAATATCGCCTTGGTGTGTACATCCTTCTCTCTTACTAATCCCAACAGAGAGAAGGCTTATGTCACATGCCTATCCCTGAAACGATAATCCCAAACACTCGGAGTGTCCAGGATTTGGTAATATGGCAGCCCTGGAGTCAGGAAGTACAGTTGGCCTCTCCCAATCACATGAACTGAGAATTGGAGAAGGACCAGTCCATGAAGTAAAACAGGAGTGTTTTACTAGTGAATGGATACCCAGCAGGCCAAAAGTAGCAGATGCCTTAGGCACACAATAGGCCATCACAGTCCAAATATTAGAATGGAACATATTCCCAAATATAAACATAATGAACAATCTTCTATTATCTTTTTACTACACAGAAATTAAAATGCCAAATAAAAATTCTGCCTCCTTGTAAATTTAAGTAGTAAAAATATTAAAGTCCAATATTCTTCCCTTCATATATATATATGTGTGTGTGTGTGTGTGTGTGTGTGTGTGTGTTGGCAACTTAGTTCAATTCCATAGATTTCATTCAGAATTCAGGGCAAATTGATCCTTTTTATCTGGCATTTTGAGGCCTGAAAAATACATCATCCACTGAAATATATATAACTCTTTAAATACTTCCAAAGTTGAATGAATCCAAAGCAAGTCTCTTGTATGTCAAAGAGTCGTATTAGTATGCAATTGTCCCTGCCAGCTGGGCACATTGTTTCATTGAATAAAGTTGGAATTGTTACAAAAAAAAAGGAGAGTGACTATTGTGGGAAAGTCACAATCTCTACCCCAGAACATCGTATTTATTTTCTTACATGGTCAGTAAAATAAAAGCAAAACAGACCCAAGGTCTGAAATATTTTTCTGACTAGCAAGAAAATTTACACAGTCTTTATAGTGGTGGGTTAAATAAAGACAAAACCATGAGGTCATAGCCCATGGGTTAATTATCACAAGGTTAGCGAGAAAATTCAATTACCAATGACAGATATAGTCTATAAATTTGTGACCAAATGCAATTTTCTAACACATCTGTTTTATAAGTCTTACAGTCATAGCTTGCAGTTAGTTAAAAGGTTATATTTTAAGAGAGCACAATGGAACCTTTGTATGAACAGCTGAACATGAGAGGAGAGTTTCTGCTCTTCCTGGTAAAAGAGTTAGGAATGCAAACTCATAGGGGTAAATTGAAGAATCATCCGTAGTGATTAAATCTGAACGAGGCCATTGCCCTTCCTGGAAAATTCTCTAACAAATTTGTGATCATTGGTGGGAGAATATTCACAAGCCCACTTTTATTCCTCTTAAAATTCTATCATTAATCATCATAGTGCATGTTTTAATTTTAATCAGGCAAGAATTAAAATTTCCTTAAAATGTGTGATTTTCATTTGCACCAGAGGCTCATTGTGCTGCCATTTTCTCTTCCATAAACCTTGAAAAAGCCTCAGGGAATCTTTACCTCTTTGCTGTTCCCCTTGGCATATCCAAAACTTCCCGATGGGAAGTAGCCATCTTAACCAGATGCTCTGCCCTTATCTTGTCTTTTCTCAGCCTTAAATCCCCCATAGCATGAATGGTCTTCATTACCCTGATATCAGCCTAAAAGTTTGCTTCCCACCTTTACTTTGTTGCTCTAGCTGGACTTGACTCTACTATTTGCAAGTTAAGGCTAAGAAACAGGATAAAATGTAAAAGGCTAACAAAATTCTTGTCAACAAGATAAGGATGGTTAGAATATTAAGCAGCTAATCTGGTGCTACTCACCAAGATTCAGTACTAATAACCCCAAACCCCAAAACTTCCCACAATAAAGACCTGGCAATATTTATCCTGGCATTTGGGGTTTAATGCCACAGTTGAAAAAAAGCTTGTTTTGGTAATGAAATTTTCTGATTCAAGCTAGAGCTTGTCCATGTCCTTTGGAACTCTAGCTCTAGGATGCAGCCCTGCAGTTATTATGGTCTATAAGAGTGCTGGCCCTGAGACCTAAGGAGGGATCGTCCATCTGTGGCTCCATTCTTCTGTTCGAAATTACCACCTAACCTCTGTAACATAAGCTCCAAACTATTCTTTTGAGTTACACCACAATCAGGTATGGTAAAACCACCTACTTTAACCCAATCTGTTAAATCCACCAGTGCAACAGCAGCTTCCTTATGTAGAATATTGTTCCAAATGATTATCTCTCTTCTTAGACCTTCACGACACCACAGAGAGTGCTACTGTCTCAGGGATGATTTGCATACCTCTGTATTACTTCCTCAAACTGAACTGTGAGATGTTATCATAACCCAGTAGCCTAGAACAGAAAATGGAAGAGAGAATCATCCCTTTCGGCTGAATAACTCCAACAAGAAACTACATTTTTTTTGTTTGTTTGTTTTTGAGACAGAGTCTTGTTCTGTTGCCCGGGCTAGAATGCTGTGGCATCAGCCTAGTTCACAGCAACCTCAAACTCCTGGGTTCAAGTGATCCTCCTGCTTCAGCCTCCCAAATAGCTGGTACTATAGGCACTTGCCACCACACCTCACGCCTGGCTAATTTTTACTATTTTTCATAGAGATGGGGTCTCCCTCTTACTCAGGCTTCTCGAACTCCTGACC
>CAUYSK010027088.1:0-12617 GCA_963575035.1 Avahi laniger | reverse complement strand
AAACAATTGCTAGGGAGGATGAATGGATACTTGGGAGAGTAAATGGATGACGGGGGGAGGGGGAACAGATTGACTTGTACATTAACCCGAGAGACAGGTATTGTGTTTAAAATGATGTGAGCCAGTTCTGGTTGCATTCTTGATTTTCTTTCCTGCAATATACTGAGATAACAGGGAGTGGAAGGGAAGTCAATTGTTCTTTTGATCAGTTTATGCAGATAGAGAGCAAGTCTCTTCCAAGGGCCCATTAATCTCTAAGAGCCTTTAAATCAAAATATTCTTTATACTATACTTTATACCCCATACATATTTTGGGGTGAAATTTCCTGAGCTCCTTCATGGCAAAAGAACTGGAATGAACAATGAACAGCTGCTTGCCTGTTTAATTCTGACACAAAGCCCCTAAATTTTTGGTTTGGGGGGGTGCTGTTTAGCACTGGGCAAGTTCGTTTTTAAATGGAAGATCCCAGGGAGCCTCTGGCAGTTCTGTGGAAAAGTAGGCAGTGTTTATGAGCAAAGATATCCAAGAGAGAAAGATATCAGGGACAAAGACAGGAAGCTGGGGAAACACTTTATAACAAGACTTCACTCAATTCAATAAAAACTCATCATGATTCTCCTTCTTTAATTATTCATTTCACTGTAATCTAATGCAAATTTTAGGTAAGGATAATGATACCTGAGAGGGACATTAGCAAGAGAGCTCTGCTTTCGAAGTACAGAAAATACTCATTTAGCACCTTTTCACTTCTCCAGGATGGGATGCATCTGTGACAACCACGGACAAGGTCTTCTTTGAAATGCTCGCACCTAGGGTGCTGCCTGGAAACTTCTGGAAGATGAGTAAAGGAACAATGCTGGAAGGAATTCAGGGATTTTAGTCTGAAGCAAAACAAAACCTAGCAGCCCCAATGACCCCAGGAGGTATAATGTAGACAGTGGCTTCCCGATTGGAGCTATGCAAACAGGCAAGGAAGAGTTCCAGCCGCCCGTTACTGTTCATAAAGAAACAAGCTGCCCTAAGAAGTAAGTGTTCCGCTCCCTTTCCTTATACCTTCTGCAACGAGGATCACATTTTGTGAAGACTGTGCATCAGAGAGGTCCCTCTTGTGGCGCCAATCCTAGATGCTCCGCCTGGCATTGAGCACACTCTGTCAGGGCACAAGCAGATGGCTCAGCCCCCTCGACTCTGCCGGTTGGGGCTGCCAGATACAACCCAGAAGGCCATCAAATCTGAATCTCAAATCAATAGCCAGCGCCTTTTTAATATGAGTATGCCCCATGCAATGACTCTCCTGTATTTGCACTTACTAACTCTGGCGACCCCCGTTTCAGGGCATCCTTCTCCCAGCTTCTTTGCTCTGTTGCTTCTACAGCCCCTGAAACTCTTCAGAAAAAGGCCAGAGGATTGCTTGAGACTGGGGTGTTTGGGAATTCACCTCCTCTTAGGGCAGCCTTGGCCAGTGACTCACTGGTGCTGGAAACAGGGCCGAGGTGTGACTCGGCTGCAAAGCTCCGGGGGATCAGGCGTGGGCAGGGGCTTGTCTGAGGTCGCGCCCTGGCGTGGTTCCTTCCCCTTCCCTGTTCTGCTCCCCCCACCTCCTCACAGATGTCCTGGGGGAGCACTTCCTTCATAAATCATGCACACATGAATCCTAGTGTTAGAATCTGCTGCTGGGGAATCCAGCACAAGACAATCCTGAAATAAAAGGGGAGAAAATAGATTCAGCCCTGAGGAATCGGTCCCTGTGCTGGGAAAGGTTGCCTAAACTCTGGAAATTCTTCCCTCAAATGACGGTTTGATGTCGGTAGATGAAGCTTAGAGTAAAACTTCAAAACTTAACAGGACTGTTTATAAAACAAAAGTCTTTTTGCTAGTCAAGGTATGATATTCTAGAGAAAAGCATAGAAAGAGTTTTAAACACGGAGTCTGTTGGGGAGCTGAGCTTGCCCCTGGTTTCTGCTAAGGTCCTGCTAACAGACCGCCCAGCCAGCGGGGCCCAGGGTCCCCCCGGGGAGCCCAGCCCCTCCTCTAGGGGCCTCCAAATTCAGCACATCCCAACACATAAAATGTGTGAATCAGAACTTCCAGGATGAGGGGTCAGTGAGCCCTGGAGAGCCTTACCTGGTAAGTTTATCTCCTTGTGGGATATTCTAAAATGGCTTTGGTTTGTATAGGTAGGGAACAATTAGAACTAGAGAAATATGAGCAAAGCATTGAAATCATTTCCATTTATTGGATGTCGAGAGCATACCAAGAACTTCGTATATATTATTTCATTTAATTTATTTTTATATACATTTTGTAGAGAAGAAAATCAAGACTTCAGGAAATAAAGTTGTCCACATTCAGTTAGGTAAAGAGAGTGAAACTGGGATTCTAACCCCATCTATCTGTTCACAACGTCCCACGTCTAATCCTTTACACAACTGTTCACCTAAAAGAGAAGTCATGGGAAGGGGCTCTAAACTAAGAGCCTATTTCCCCAGTTTCTATTGGCAGTCCAGCCAGCTTCAGTTTCCATTATCGATTTGTTATAAATTAAACTTTGGATGTGCACTGTCAGGATTTTCAACGAGCACCAGTGCAGAAGAAATAAGAGACATACAGAGCTTTCACGAACACAAGACTTCTGCAGATGAAATAATTCAAGAAAAAAGGTAATGCATTTTCTCTGCTTCAGATATTAAGGCAATTGTCTCCTGGCAAGGAAAAAATTGAGCTTGTCTTTGGATCAGCGTGTTTGTTATTTAAACAAAGACAGCATCCAGTAAGAACTGGAACAAAATGTCCCTTACATTCTGATTGCCACAGTTACAAAGTATTGCCGGAGCTAGGATCTACCGTGACACTGATGAGGCTGCTTTTTAATATACAGCAATATAGTCAGACACAACTGTGTAGAATCCCAACCAATTTCTTGCTCGAGTATTACAGAGACTTGTTCGCCTTCATTTGTAAAATATGCTTGCTTTTCATTCTCATCAAGACTGCACCAAGCCAGTGACTGACCTACTTTTTCTGCAGTGTTGGATTTGCTTTTAATTATAGCAATTTCAGTGCCCAGATCACCAGCATCATCCCCAGAATGTTGGTTTTTTTCTTAATGTTATTGTTACACAGATTGCACAGCTTTTGTGCCAGCATGAGCCCTGCTAATGACCGAGGGATGTGGCTGGCAGCCCTAAAGTCGCTGTAGAGGTCAGCCGAGCCTGTGTTCAGGGCTTCTCCAGTGGCTGCTGCCGGGCTGACCTCATTGTGAAGCGCTAACACTTGGCACAGCCCTAGGAAACTTGGACCGCCCTGGGAATGTCCTGGAAAAGGAAGGATTCTTCACGGAGACCCAACAGAGTAAGCCATTTGAGTTCTAAAGAATAGAGTTTTCAGAGTGAAACTGAAATATTCCCAGAAAGAATTGAATCCTAGATGCCTTATCCTTCCATCTCTCTCCTTCTCTCCCACTTTCCTGTCCTGCCTTCCTTCTTTTCTTACTCTTAATCTCTGTCTTAGTCACTTCAGGCTGATATAACAGATATATCATAGACTGGGTGGCTTAAACAACAGACATTTATTTCTGAACATTCTGGAGGGTGGGAAGTCCAAGACCAAGGTTCCAGGAGATCTGACTCTGATGAGGGCTCACTTCCCAGTTGGCAGGTGGCCATCTTCTCATCATAGCCTCACGTGGTGGATAGCACAGAGAGCAGCAGGCTCTCTCCTGTCTCTTCCTATTATAGAAGCGCACTAATCCCATTCACGAGGGCTCCATCTTCATGACCTGATCACTTTCTAGAGGCCTAACCTCCTAATACCATCTCATTGGGAATTCAGTTTCAACATATGAATTTTGGGGATACCCAAACCTTCAGTCCATGGAAGTCCTCAAATTCAAAACATCTATTGAGCAACCTGTATAGAATTACTAGCAATAATAATGATAGGTGGCCTTTATGGAGACTGTACTGTATGTAAGTATTAACTTCTTCCACTTTCCTATCAATCACAAGAAGTAGGGACTCTCATCAACTCCACTTTTCAGATTGGAAAACTGTGGCAGATGGAGATAGGTTAGCCAACCGTTCTAATTGACAGGAGTGGAGTTACAAAGCAAGTAATTCACAGCCTCCCCAGTGAACTCCTCCTGTGCCAGGATGCATTGAGCGCAAGCATGCACAGATGCCTCAGGAGTGGGACATGGAGCTCATGGGGAGGCTGGGAGTCTGACATCAGGAAGCTTTACCACTCATTGGGAAACCAGCCCCTAATTAATTAAATTGATAGTATAGAAAAAAAGGTAGTGATTAATGCTTCTTATTCTTCTGGTTGGATGCAATACACGTAGTCAAATCTAATTAATTCTCACCTCCACAATAGGGCCTCGGATGACTCAGATGGTGGGATGCAGAGTCAACCTCTGATGCTCCCTACACGAAGGCTGAATGTGGAGCCCTACCTAACAGAACTCTGTTTTTAAGCCCCCTCTGCAGAGGGAAGTACTAATTTACTTAGAGATCCTTGATATGCTAATTACAAATCACTGTCACCTACTCATTAGAGTAACTCCCCCAAGGAATCTCCCCTTCCTTTCAGCTCTGTACTAATTACAGGTCTATTCTTAAAGTACAGTACAACGGCAAAGATTGAGAGATCTGAGTTGGAATCCAGACTCTTCCTCTTACTGAGTGTTTAATTTTGGACAAATTATTTTGCTTGTATGAGTCCCAGATACATTTTTTTTAACCTATAAAATAGGATAATCAGATCATTCCCTGGTCTGCAGGCTCTGAAGAAGAAATGACAGCCAATCCCTCTGACGGGGCCAGAGCGAGTTTGTAGGTTAAGTTGCTGGATGGTATTCATGCATCCAGCTAACCTGGGTTTTGATTTCTCAGTAATTCCTACTATTAATAGCATCCTTCCAATAAACACAAATATAACAAAGGGTTTTTCTTTTCTTTTTTTTTTTGTTTCTTTCACTATTCATACAGATTTCTTTCTGCATAAAAGCCTAATATTGTGCAGTGTTTTTATTGGTATTCCATTCAAGTTGCTTTACTTATAATATTGTGAAATCGGTTCCAGAAGGGAGACTAGAGCTTTCTCTCGACATCAGCAGTTAGAGGGGCACGTGTCCTCTCCCATGGTGTCACATGAATCTGGCTAGTTTCAAAGGCTATAAGAAATTTTTTGTCTTTATCTATACATCTTTTCTTCTGGGATGTGCAAAAGAGGAGTTTCCTTGCCTTTTAGGATATTTTACGGGAATGATCTTTAGTCTTCACTGCTCTGTGAAATGCAGGGATTGTCAGATGCCACACCTGCCCACTGTGCCTTTTAATCCAGATGGAGGAAGATCAGTACTGAGACAGAGCTCAGTGAGTCTCCCAGGGGACCCAAGAACAGGGAGCCAGGCCCTACTAAGGAGATGAGGAAAAGCCCGGTAAAGAGGTTTGTTTGGAGCAGGACTCAAAGACTGAGAAGCATTCTGGCAGCCTAAAAAGAGAAGCTGGAAAATCCAAGGGAAGTCTGTATTGGCAAAGACTGAGATGGGGAACACTCTGCTGTCTGCTCAGTCATCAAGAAAAGTGTACGGTCTTCACAGAGAGGGCAGCTGCAGAGCTGAGAGACAAAGATGCAGGCTGAGCTGTTGTTATGGTGCAGAGGATCTGGAATTTGTAGATTTTTGAGACCTATCATTCCTTGAAGGAAATGTTTTTTGTGAGCCAGACATTGCCAACAATATAGCATGGTTCCTGCTCTCTCTTAGCTTCAAGTCCCCAGATAATAGAGACAATGGAATCAGATTCCTGGGAAGATATTAAAAGTCTGCCTACCTAGGGGACAGCTAAGTTGACACCCAAGGTTGTCAGGAAAGAGGAGGGCGAAGTTGGGAAAACAGGTCCGGATAGACAGAGCAAAATGTGCAAGTGTGGGAGAGAGCCTGGTGCATTTGGGAAGCTGTAGACAGTTCAGTAAGGCTCAAGGTGGAGTGTGACAGAAGAGAAGCAGGTAATGTGGCTGTCGGGAGGTGAGGGCCAGGTCCTGCTGTGTGACTGAAGCCATTGTAGAGGTTTCTGTCTCATCGTGGGAGGCATTGGTTTCAAGAAGGAAAGCAACACAGTGTCAGCCCTGCAATTGCCAGCACTGGCTGCGATATGAAGACATATCCGAGGGGCCCCATGCAGCAGACCCAAATAATATGTGGATCGTGAAACTGGGCTCAGGATGCCTGTGAGGAACCCAGGCTGGAGGGACGAGTGTGGTTGCAGAAATAGGAAGAAACCTGGGAAGGTCAGTGGGTAGACACAGCAGATCAGCAGTCTCCACCTCCACTTGACTCTCTTTCCAGTATAAGAAGTTGGGAAGATGAGCAAGCAGACAGACGAAACATTTTCCAGATGCCCTTGCAGCTCAGGACTGAGACAATGATTAGCTTCTGCAGTTAGCTAGATGTGGATAACAGCAGAGAAGCAGAGGTACTGGTACTGCTGGCAAATAAGCCATGCACCCTGGATGTAGGGCAGTTGTCACGACTGGGCTCAGCACTCCAGCATGCAATCCCCAGCTTTGTACATATGGACAGGCAGGTGTGGAGGGCACAGGTATGGCTGCAGCACCAGCTTCCTAGCCTCTTGATCACGCTTTGTTGACGTGCCCTTAAACTCTGTGTCCCCCTGATTTCTGCTCTTTTAGTTCTTCTAGTGATTTTTGTTAAACAACTAATTCCCTCGATTAAAATCTCTTTTCTTTTCTTCTTGAAATATTTAATACATAGCCTTTATGTTTTCTTACATGGAACTGGTAAAGGAACTTTAATGAAGCAGAGAAGAGAATATTTCAACAAGGAGGGTGTTGCCAAGAGCTAACAATAGTCAGAAACAAATGCTGTCTGCAGTTTGTTCTCTGCAGGGAGGTTCCGGGTATGATGGGGCAGGCAGCAGGGCTACCTAGACAGATGTGTGCCTTGTGGCAGGCTGGGGATTTGGTGCTTTGTCAGTGTTCCTTAATTAATTGTTTAACGACTACTGATAGATATTTTAAGCTCTGCTATGTCCATAACCCATATGTCACATGTTCCCTAAGTGTGTTCATGAAGCTCTTCTGAAACAAAACTCTCTGTCTTCGTCTATTTGGGGTGCTATAACAAAATACCTTAGATTGGGTGGCTTATTAACAACAGAAGTTTATTTCTCACAGTTCTGGAGCTTAGGAAGTCCCAGATCAAGGTACTCAGAGATTTAGTGTTTGATGAGGTCTTCCTGGTTCATAGATGGCATCTTCTCACTGTGTTCTCATATGGTAGAAGGGGTAAGAAAGCTTTTATAAGGGCATTCATCTCCAAAGGCCCCACCTCCTAATATTACTGCCTTAGGGATTGAGATTTCAACATATAAATTTTGGGAGAATACCGATATTTAGTCCATGGCACTCCCTTTTTACAAGAGCACTATTGAAAATGAAGAAGTCACTGAAGACTGTGTTGGGGAGACAGAAGAGGGCTGACATTGCACAAAGCATCTCACAGGAAGATATCTTGATTGTACATGCTTCCTTCCCAAGATTCTGCATTTCTGTTGCATGGCTACTATGTCTGTTCTGCCTTTCTTTCTTGCCTCAGAGTCCAATGCAGAAGGCCTCTGACTCTCTCCAGATTTCCCTCTCCCTTTTCAAACATTCTTCTTGTCTCATGCAGTGACTGAGCATTGTGGAAGCATTGGTCTCCCAATGGAAAGAATGCATACACCGACCATTAGCCACTACCCTTGAGTATGCTTCATTAGCTTTGAGTAAATCAACCAATAGAGCTTCCATGATCAGCTCTCCCAAGATACTAATGGGCCATTATAAAGAACAACAACAAAAAGTTTGCCTGTCTTATGTTCAAGCTCACACAAGGAATTTATTACATATACTGAATGGAAATATAAACTATTTGCAATATGCATTGATCATGTAAAATCTATTTAAAGGAATAATTGAGGAAAATTTCCCTGGCCTAGCCAGAAATCTAGATATCCAGGTACAAGAAGCACACTGGACTCCTGGGAGATTCAATGTGAAAAGGCAATCACTGCATCACATAGTTCTTAGGTTGGCCAAAGTAAACATGAAAGAGGCACTCCTTCAAGTAGTAAGGAAAAAGCAGCAGGTAACCTACAAAGGAAAACCTATCAGACTAACTGCAGATTTCTCAGCTGAAACCTTACCAGCCAGAAGGGAATGGGGATCCGTCTGCAGTCTTCTAAAATAGAATAATGGCCAACCTAGAATTCTTTATCCTGAAAAACTAAGCTTCTTATATGAGGGAGAAATAAAGACTTTCCCAGAGAAGCAATCACTGATGAAATTTGTGAAAACCAGACCTGCCCTGCTGGAAGCTCTCAGACCTGCATTATACATCGAGCAGCGCAATAGACACCCACCAGTGTAAAATCACCAAAAAGTTAAAGTCCAGATTGCTGATTCCCCAATAGCTTGAGAGATAAAACAAAACAATAAGAGTCTACTCAACAGTAAGAACAGAAATCCAGCCCAAATGTCAATTCTCTCAATAAATGAGAATGGCTTGAATTGCCCACAGAAGAGACATAGCATGGCTGAATGGATAAAAAAATACACGCCAAGTATCTGCTGTCTCCAGGAAATGCATCTTACACACAAGGACTCATTCAAACACAAGATGAAGGGATGGAAAATAAATTTCCAGGCAAATGGAAACCAAAAGAAAGCTGGGGTAGCCATTCTTATATCAGATAACATACACTTCTAAGCAACAAAAGTAAAGAAAGATAAGGATGGTCACTATACAGTGGTGGAGGGAAAAATCCAACAAGAAAACTTAGCAATCCTAAATATTTATGTACCCAACATGAGAGTGCCCCAGATACATAAAGAAAATCCTGCTTAATCTAAACAATATCATAAACAACAATGCCATAATAGCTGGGGATTTCACACTGCACTGACAGAACAGATCCTCCAAGCAGAAAATTATCAAAGAAACAATGGACTTAAACAGAACTCTAGAACAAATGGGCCCAACAAACACATACAGAACATTCCACCCAAAACAACACTGAATATATGTTCTTCTCATCAGCTCATGGAACCTTCTCTAAAATTGATCACATCCTAGGCCACAAAATAAATCGCAACACATTTAAAAAAAATAGAAATTATACCATGTATCTTCTAAGACCACAGTGAAATAAAATTAGAGATCAATTCCAACAGAAACACTCACCTCTACACAAAGTCATGGAAATTAAACAATTTATTGCTGAATGACTATTGGGTCAAGGAGGAGATCCAGATGGAAATCAAAAGAGTCTGAAAACTAAATGATAATGGGGGCTCAAGTTATCAAAATCTGTGGGATACAGCCAAAGCAGTACTAAGAGGAAAACTCATAGCCTTAAATGATCACATCCAAAAGACAGAAAGATCACAAATCAACATATTAATGAACCATTTCAAGGAACTGGAAAAGGAGGAGTGAACCAAGCCTAAACCTAGAAGGAGAAAGAAATAACCAAGATCAGAGCAGTACTAAATGAAATCAAGAATAAAAGGCCAGGTGTGGTGGCTCACGCCTGTAATCCTAGCACTCTGGGAGACCGAGGCAGCTGGATTGCTTGAGCTCAGGAGTTTGAGATCAGCCTGAGCAAGAGCGAGACCCCGTCTCTACTATAAATAGAAAGAAATTGGCCAAACAACTAAAAATAGAAAAAAAAATTAGCCGGGCATGGTGGCATGTCCCTGTAGTCCCAGCTACCCAGGTGACATGTCCCTGTAGTCCCAGCTACCCAGGATCCTCCTGCTGAGGCAGGAGGATCACTTGAGCCCCAGAGTTTGAGGTTGCCGTGAGCTAGGCTGATGCCAAGGCACTCTAGCCAGGGCAACAGAGTAAGACTCTGTCTCAAAAAAAAAAAAAAATGAAAGAACTATACAGAAGATTAATAAAACAAAAAGGTACTTCTTTGCAAAGATAAACAAAATTGACAGGCCTGTTGCTAAACTGACCAGAAGTAGAAAGAAAAGGACTCTAATAAACTCAATTAGAAATGAAAAAGGAAAGGTCACAACTGATATCATGGAAATACAAAACATCATCTTTGGATACTATAAGAATCTCTATGCCCCAAAACTTGAAAATGTGGAGGAAATGGACAAGTTCTTAGAAACACAGAACCTCCTAGATGCAACACCTTTTGAAATAGTATCAAAGAAAATTAAATATTTAGGAATGTATTTAACCAAAGAGGTGAGATGCCTATATAGGGAGAACTACAAAACACTGAGAAAAGAAATTGCAGAGGATATCAACAGATGAAAATCCCTACCATGCTCATGGATTGGTAGAATCAATATTGTTAAAATGTCTATACTACCTAAAGTAATCTGTGGAATCAATGCAATCCTTATCAAAATATCAACATCATTTTTCACAGATTTAGAAAAATTAACTTTGCACTTCATGTGAATTTTACACTTCACATGAAATCAGAGAAGACCCCATATAGCCAAAGCAATCTTAAGCAAAAAGAACAAATTGGGAGGCACCAATCTACCAGACTTCAAGCTATACTACAAGGCTATTATAACCAAAATATAATGGTACTGGCATAAGAACAGAGACATAGACCACTGGAACAGGATTGAGAACTAAAATATAAAACCATCCTCATATTGTCATCTGATCTTTGACAAAGCAGACAAAAGTATACACTGGGGAAAAGAATCCTCCTATTCAATAAATGATGCTGGGAAAATTGTATAGCCACATGTAGAAGAATGAAATTGGATCTGCACCTCTCACTGCTCACAAAAATCAACTCACGATGGATAACAGACTTAAACCTAAGACATGAAACCATAAGAATTCTAGAAGAAAATGTTGGGAAAACTCTTATATACATCAGCCTATGCAAAGAATTTATGAAGAAGACCCCCAAAGCAATCACATCAGCAACAAAAATAAATAAATGGAACCTGATCAAATTTAAAAGCTTTTGCACAGCCAAGGAAACTATCATTCAAGTGAATAGACAACCTACAGAATTGGAGAAAATATTTGCATGCTACACATCTGATAAAGGGCTGTTAACTAGAATTTATACAGAACTTGGCAAAATCAACAAGAAAAAAATCAAACAACTCCATTAAAAAGTGAGCAAAGGACATGAACAGAAACTTTTCAAAAGAAGACAGACTAATGGTCAACAAACATATAAAAAAATTGCTCATTATCTTAATCATAAGGGAAATGCAAATCAAAACCACAATGAGATATCACTTAACTCCAGTGAGAATGGCTTTTATCAAAAACTCCAAGACACCAAATGTTAGCATGGATGTGGAGAGATAGGAACACTCATACGTTGCTCGTGGGACTGCAAATTAGTACAACCTCTATGGAAAGTAATATGGAAATAACCTCAAAGAACTAAAAATAGAACTACCATTTGATCCAGCAATCTCACTACTGGGCATCTACGGAAAGGAAAAAAAGTCATTCTATAATGAAGATATATGCACTGAGATGTTCATAGCAGCACAATTCACAATTGAAAAATGTTGAAACAACCCAAGTGCCCATTAATACATGAGGGGATTAATAAAATGTGTTATATGTATACCATGGAATACTACTCTGGCATAAAAAAATGGTGAACTAGCACCTCTTGTATTATCCCGGTTGGAGCTAGAGCCCATTCTTTGAAGTGAGGTATCACAAGAATGGAAAAACAAACACCACAGGTACTCGCCATCAAATTGGTACTAACTGATCAACACTTAGGTGCTCACATGGAAATAATATTCATCAGTTGCCAGACAGGTGGGAGGGGGATGGTGGGGATGGTAAATTCACAACTAATGGATGTGGAGGGCACTGTCTGGGGGATGGGCACACTTGTAGCTCTGGCTTGGGTGGTGCAAAGGCATTATATGTAAGCAAAATATTTGTACCCCCATAATTTTCTGAAATTTAAAAAAAGTGCATTCAGTAGTTTATTGTTAATAAAAATATTGGTATTATAATTTAAAATTTTTAAAATGAATATTGTAGGGTAAATACATTGACATTATTAGGAACTGGGATTTTAATGTAACATAAAAAAAAGAAAGAAAGAAAAAAACTTTATGATATTAAATTTTTAGTTGGAAATACCAGTATGAACTCATAGATTGTTTTTTTGTTTTTTTGTTTTTTTAATTTTTTTCCTAGCTCAGTCTGCTGAAAAGGCTTAGAAGCAAGGATACCCCAGTAGCAATGAACACACACGGTACCTAGACTTCCCGTGTAAAGGGAACCAGACCTCCTGTGAGAAATACTGAGACCAGGTTGGGGCAGGAAAAGGACAAAATGAACCTGAAATATGTTGAGTTAGAAGGCAAGGAAGCCCAAAGAGACTCAAAGAGTGAAGTCAAGAGCATATTTGAAAGGGTCACACTGGCAGGTGTTCCGTCCCGCGGGACATACAGCGTGGGGGTAAGGGGAGGACTACCTGCCGGTGAAGAGAAGAAAAGAGAGAGAGAGGGGGAAAGACGGGACAAGAAACACACAAAATGGAGGCAAGACAAAGCTCTGATTAAGCCTCAGCATTTATTGTCG
>CAUYSK010027086.1:0-10049 GCA_963575035.1 Avahi laniger | reverse complement strand
CGTTCTTATGCTCTTGTGGTGCCTCACTTTGGATAATAGGCCTAAGTTTAGTCCAGGAAAGTATAAGAGGTGCTAGTTTTTTAATGGGGTTGTTTAATCTTTTTCTTGTTAATTTTCTTAAGTTTTATATAGATTCTTGTTATCAGCCCTTTATTGGCTGTGTAGCATGCAAATATTTTCTGCCATTGTGTAGGTTGTCTATTCACTCTAATGATAATTTCCTTTGCTGTGCAGAAGCTTTTTAATTTGATCAGGTCCCATTTATTTATTTTTGTTGCCACTGTGATTGCTTTGGGGATCTTCTTTATATATTCTTTTCCTAGGCCAATGTCTATGAATTTTTCCAACATTTTCTTCTAGAATTCTTAAGAATTCTTAAGGTTTCTAGAATTCTTAAGGTTTAGGTTTGGTATGCATAGTGAGTTAATTTTTGTGAGAGATGAGAGGTGCAGATCTAGTTTCAATCTTCTGCATGTGGTTATCCAATTTTCTCAGGGTGTAAAATAAATGGAGATATTGATTTTTATTATAGTTACATAAAAAGTCCATAAAGTGATAAATAAGAACCAAAAATATTCATAACAGCAAAACTGATAAAAACTACAGTTAACCTTTTGGTATTCTTGATTCTAGTTTCAACTCTGTGTGTGCATGTTTTTGATGATGGATCTATGATCAGGATAAGTAAATAGTTTTTACCTTTCTTCTTAATCATTTTGTCCCTAGGGCATAACTTAATGTCTAGCACATCAATCAGTAAATATTTATTGAATAAGCTATAAAACTTATTGGTATATATAGCATATATTTGTTGAATTATTTGCTTACATTTGTCTTTACCCTTTAGCATAGCACAGAGGTCAAATTCTGAGGTCTCATCCACTAGTTAGGGATAACTTCAAAATTATAACTGTAGGTCTCCACAGGAAACTCACTGCCTCCAAACTATGATTTTATAATCTGGGAGAGGAAGACTGTTTCTGTTTTCACAAAATGAAAACGAGAACAGAGGTATTCTAGGCTTTTAGTGGATGTGAATGAAATAGTTGATATCCTGTTAGGCACAGAACCACCACATTTTATTAAATAATTATTTTGAATTTTCCATGATTTTCATATATTCCAAGTCTATTCATACATTTAATAATGAAAAAAAACTGGCTTGTAATTTTTTGAGCAAAAAAATCTATTTTAATATATAAACTCAACATGAGTTTTGCATATTTTATTATAAACTTAATTCCAAAATTCAAATATCTTGTGGATTAGGAAGAAAATTTTGTTCTATTTTATTCAGAATTCTATCAAAAGTGATTCAGTATGAAAATAAAGCCTCTGATGGGGATGTCTTTTATGATACTGAATCATCAATATTAAAACATTTTTCTCACATTTGGTTCCATCTGGGACTGTAAGTATTTGACTAGTTCATAATATCATTTAGTTTAGTAGTATCCAATCATGATAAAATACATATTTATTTTATTATGGAGTATTTATATTTATTCCTTTTGATTGTTAGGGCATTGCATATATTTTGTAAATTATATATGTATATAGGATGTATTATCTTTAAGTTCATTTTGGGAGAGCATTATGAGTTCAATTGTGTTTCCCAAAAAGGTATATTGAAGTTCTAATCCCAGGTACCTGTAAATGTTGCCTTACCTGGAAATAGGGTCTTTGCAGATGTAATCAAGTTAAGAATGGGTCATACTAAATTAGAATGCACCCTAAATCCAATGACTTATCTCATAATAAAAGAAAAGAAAGAGAAATTCAGATACGGAGATAAAAGATAATCAGATACATGGGGAAGAAGGCCATTTGAAGACACACATAGAAATTGGAAATATCTTGCCACAAACCAAGAAACCTCAAGGATTACTAGCAACCTCTAAAAAATAGGAAAAGGCAAAAAATAATTCCCTAGGAAAAATTTATGCAGAAGACTCCAAAAGCAATCACAGCAACAACAAAAATAAATAATAAATGGTATCTGATCAAATTAGAAAACTTCTGCACAGACAAAGAAACTGTCACAAGAGCAAACAGACAGCCTACAGAATAGGAGAAAATCCGATAAAGGGCTGATAACTAGAATCTTTTTAGAACTCAGGAAAATCAACAAGAAAAAAAATCTAACAACCCTATCAAAAAGTGGGCAAAGGCCACGAGCAGAAACTTTTCAAAAGAAGACAGAATAATGGCCAAAAAACATGAAAAAATGCTCAACATCTCTAATCATCAGGGAAATGCAAATCAAAACCACATTGAGATATCACTTATCAAAAAGTCCCCAAACAATAAATGTTGGCGGGGATGCGGAAAGACAGGAACACTCATACGCTGCTGGTGGGACTGCAAACTAGTGTAACCTCTGTGGAAAGCAATATGGAGATATCTTAAAGAGATACAAGTAGAACTACCATTTGATCCACCAATCCCATTATTGGGCATCTACCCAAAAGAACAAAAGTAGCTCTATGAAAAAGACACCAGCACTCGAATGTTCATAGCAGCACAATTCACAATTGCAAAGATGTGGAAACAACCCAAGTGTCCATTCATACATGAGTGGATTAATAAAATGTGGTATATGTATACCATGGAGTGCTATTCAGCTCTAAGAAACAATGATGATATAGCACCTCTTGTATTCTCCTGGATGGAGCTGGAACACATTACTAAGTGAAGTATCCCAAGAATGGAAAAACAAACACCGCATGTACTCACGATCAAATTGATATTACCTGATCAAGACTTAAATGCACATATAAGAATAACATTTTTTGGTTGTTGGGCTGGGGGGAGGAGGGAGAGTGGAGGGAGGAGGAGGGGATGGGCATATGCACAAACAATGAGTGCAATGCGCACCCCCCGGGGGATGGACACGCTTGAAGTTCGGACTTGGAGGGGAGTGGGGGCAAGGGCAATATACATAAACTAAACGTCTGTACCTCCAAAATGTGCTGACATGAAAAAAAATAATAAGTCTTATAAACGTCAGATACAGCATGGTCTTGCTGACACATAGCTTTGGACTTCTAGCATCAAGAACTGGAAGAAAATAAACTTATCTTGTTTTCAGCCACGAGTTTGTGGTACTTTGTTACAGCAATTCTAGGAAACTAATACAGAGAGGCAAGGGAATACTCCTTTAAATGTGTTTAAAAGAAAAGGATAAGTATTGAGTTTACAGCAATTAATACCCACTGATATATTAATATGATTTTACAGACTGTTCTGCCTTGATTTTTTTCATGATCCTCCATGTTATTTTTGTAACCTACTTTTTCCAGCCTACCCTTTCACAACTACACTCCCTTCAACTAACCATTACTTAAACACACACAACACCTTAATTTGTGCTTATAATACTGCCAGAAATGACAATTCTCTTCTCTATCTGATTAAATAACAATTGTGCACAGCCCCTCTCAAAGGCAAAATCCTCCCTCCTGTATCCCAACAACCAGATGTGCTGTTAACATGCCAAGCTGTTTTTACTTTTTCTTTAATAACAAGCAAGCGAGTATAACCTGGATTTTATTTAATAATATGGTTGATGGAATACCAATATTTTCTTCCATAATTTATTGAGAATGGTAGCTATCTGATTGATCTTTGTATTCTCAACTGAACTGACCGCAGTATTTTGAATGTAATTTGCAATCAGTTAAATAAACAAACAAATAACATTTTGTGGTACAGAGAAAGTCTTTTTTTAAATGCTCTGCAATATCAACTACTTTTCTGGGAGAATACCAAAGAATAAAATTAAGAATTTAGAGAATTAAAAATATACTGAGAATGACCATTCACGCCTGTAATCCCAGCACTCTGGGAGGCCAAGGCGGGCAGATTGTTTGAGCTCAGGAGTTCGAGACCAGCCTGAGCAAGAGCAAGACCCCGTCTCTACCAAAAATAGAAAGAAATTAATTGGACAACTAAAAAAAAATATAGAAAAATTAGCTGGGCATGGTGGCGCATGCCTGTAGTCCCAGCTACTCAGGAGGCTGAGGCAGTAGGTTTGCTTGAGCCCAGGAGTGTGAGGTTGCTGTGAGCTAGGCTGACGCCATGGCACTCACTCTAGCCAGGGCAACAAAGTGAGACTCTGTCTCAAAAAAAAAAAAAAAAAAGAAATATATATATATATATATATATATATATATATATATACTGAGAATGACCATTAACAAAAAAGGCCGAGAAAGTGTTTCTTTAAATAATATAAAAACAACTAAAAAAAAAAAAAAAGATGCCTGTGACTAGAGCAGAAACATGTGCTGTCTGAGGCAAGGCAGAAAGTAAAATGAAAGTTTCCTATCACTGCCTTTCACGTCAGAGATGGCCAGGGCCTATTAGTGGCCTTCACAATGCTGGATCCGTGAAGCTTATTATTTTTTAACCAGTTATATTACCTGAACCAAACAAAAGGCATTTGTTTATCTTCTTTTCTCCTTTTTTCACTATCTCATAATTAGGCTATTTCAATAAGCAAGGCAATTTTATTACAGATACCAGCTGCAACATATATTTGGTAAATCTTAATAACATCTTACACCTACACAATAAATTAACAGTAAAAACTGCTTTAGCTGTGACATTTTCACTATTTGCATTGACATGAACTCTTACATAGGCATATATTCCAATTTTGAAAAGAGAAGCTTTCACAAACATTGTGACATTTGATTGAATTGAGTAACATAAAAAAATTCCTTATTAAAATATCTTATAAAGTCAAGTTTCTCTTCAAAAGCAGCATTAAGCAAATCTATGATTACAACTAGCACTCTTCCCTCAAGATGGCTGATACACTATTTCTTATACTGATGTTCCAGAAATTTTTATCATCCCTCTTTCTGTCCTACACAATTAATGACTTAAAAACTTCAAAGTAGACCTTAATTATCTGATTCTCAGGGTTCCTCAGTGCACTCTTCATAGCTTACAAGCAAAATAACGAAGTATTTGATAGTCACATATGAATAGATTGTTATAAAACAATGTTTAAAAGTTACTCAAGAATTCCTGTTCCTAGAGATGATTTTGTCACTCAGCAGACATTTGGCAGTGCCTAGAGACATTTTTGTTTGTCGCTACTGGAATTGTGCTAGTGATATCTAATGGGTAGAACCAGGGATACTACTAAGCATCCTACAACACACAAGACACACTAACCCTTGAAAATATATAATATTTGCAAAATGTCAATATTGCCAAGATTGAAAAAGCATGATTTATTCTTTTTACAATACCTATGAGACAGCTAGCTATCATCGCTAGTTTAGAGATTTTTTTTAAATGAGTCAATTATAACATTATCAATTTGCCAATGTTACACAGGAAATAAAAACTGAGCTATGACTTGAACCTAGACAAACTCAAGTGGTTGCTGTATGATCATGGCAACTGCTATGCACTTGTACTGATATCATAATCGGCTACTTCTAAAATGCCTCCCAATTATTCTCACCTCCTGATATTCCTACCTTGTGTAATACTCTCCATCTGTGTATAGAATGGGCCTAATGACTTAAATCTTAAGAATGGGCTGCAGGAACAATGTTGGGATACTGTTTCCACTATTAGGTTATAAAAGACCGTGATGTATCTTTGGCTAGTACGTGATTCCTCTGGCTTTTTTTGTTTGTTTTTTTGTTTGTTTGTTTTTGATGGACCAAGTTGCCAGGCTGTGAGCAGCTCTACAGAATGGCCTGTGTAGCAAGAATCTCACCAGCAAATGGCCCCATGCAGCAAGAATCTCTAGCCAATAGCCTTGGAGGAAGTGAATTTGGCCACCAGCTCTGTGAGTGAGCTTGGACAACGATCCTCTCCCAGTCACGCCTTCATATGAAACTGCAACCTTGGCTGGTCCCTTGATTGTACCTTGTAAAGCTCCAAAGTCAGAGGACACAGCTAAGCCATGCTCTGATACTTGGCTCACAGAAACTGTGGAATAATAAATGGTACTGTTTTAAACCACTGAATTTTGCTGTACAGCAATACAAAATAGATAATTTAGAGTTTATTTTAAATATTTTTGGAAAATATTCACTAAAGTTTTATATTTTTATTGAAGAAAGTCATCCTATTCCATCACTATAAGCTGTATCTATAGACTCTTTTTAACTGCTTTCAGCAATACGATTGGTGTAAATAAATTAGTAAGGTAAAATAATTTAATGGGGGATTTAATATTTTATCATTGGTAACGTAAATGTCATGGGTACTACAACATTAACACACATAAAGTCATCCTATAAATGTAATAGGTCAATCATAATGATTGATTGTATTGCAAAGAAAAGTTTTATTGGTATTTTGTTACTGTCACGGTGCTGATATAAGTTAAATAATGGCTAATACATATTATAATTGATTCAATTCCAAGAATATGTGACCTGGTTTTAAAGCCTAAGGAAAAGAACACTAGTTAATTAACAAAATTGGTAGAGGATGGTGAGTAACTTAACCACTGTTTTTGTAAAATAACACATAACTGAATATTATGATCAACGCAGTAAATATACGTAATTCACTAGTTTGACTTCATGCAAAACTTTAGGTTTCTGCTGTCAATACAGAAATCAAACTATAAAGAAAGGTTCTTATTATTACAATGACCATTTAAAAGTACTTCTCAATTATAAGTTAGTAAAATTAGAGTAGAAATGTTACTGTGTCTTGAGCCCTTTTAACAATGCCTGGCACAAAGCAGGGCCCAGTCTATATTTACTCTTCTAATAAAACTATAAAACTGTATAAAATATTAAAATGTTTTGATCACAGTAGAAATATATCATAATTTTAGAAACATCAACAATCAAAAAATGTATAAAATAAAGAAAAGAAAAAGCATAACTCAATAATATAACAATAATGTTATTTCTTCTAGGTATGCTTTTGTGCATATTAATTAATTCATTTGCGAACTCATTTAACAAACATGTATTAAATGCTTATTGTGTTTCAAGCATAAGATTAAACACTGAGAACATATTATTGAAACAGAAAAAAATACAGACATAATTCCTATGATAATGGACTCATACAGAAGAGTCGGGATGATAGAACTTAAATTAATAAATATGTAGTTATGTATTTTAATAAGTGATACCAAAAGGCAGGCATAGAAGTGTTTCAAGAACCAAATGTAAAAAAAGAAAAAAAAAATACAGGCTCCAAAGTGTAAGAAGGAAGCTAGAATCTTGCTAGAATCTTGGGCTAATATCCAGCGACTATTGTAGGGCTGATGGAGCCGTATTAAGAAAAAATGACTTCCAAGATTATTTGAGCAGTTAACCCATAAAACTGAAAGAAGGCAAGGACTCCTTGTCCTAGCACCACTTTATGCTCCTGAGCTTGGAACTTAGGCCTATTAAAAGTGATACATGGCATTACTGTGCTCTTTCATTTCTTTATTAATTATGAAAGTACATTCTTTACACTTTTCTAAGTGCTGCCAATTTATATGTTGTGGATCTGGCCCTTGACCCCCATCCTCCACAGGGTTCCGCAATCATTTGTCTCAAAGCAATGTTATTATGTTAATCAAAAAGCTGCTAGTCACAGGAATCACATAAAAAGTGCCACCCAAAGACCTTCTGTACCTTGTGTTTTTTAAAAAAAAAAATTAGTTTTAGTTTTTAGTTTTAGCATGATGCCTGGTGCCTGCAAGCACATTACAATACTAATATACTTACAATAGCCTTCCTGGTTCCTCTATCGTATTGTTTATTCATTTTACAAAATTACCCCAACTTCATTTGACTCTTTCAAATGGCACATCCGTTAATATAGTTTGGTGACTACTGGATTTCATTCAAGTTTTTAAAATACATATTTATTTTGTATATATTTTCTTTGCAAAACTTTTGAAATTCAGCCACAGCAAAATATAGACACAGCTCTATTCTCATAGAATTTTGGGGGATAGAAAGACAATTAAAATAGATAATTGTGCTAAAATGTTCTAAATATTTTTATAGGGGGAATACTGAATGTGACAGAGGGAAAAGATAAGTAGAATTAACTTATTCTCAGGGCCAGAAAGGTGTGTCAGAAGAAGCACTATTTAAATCAAGACTTCGAAGACTAACGAGGGACGCTCAGAGAAGGTGAGAAATGTGAAGAATGACATGTAGTAGAGACGACAGGTGAGAGGATGATTTTGGACACAACCCAGCATGTGCAAAAGCCTATAAACAAGGGACAGAAGGTCACTTTGATGGGCAAAAATCGTGCAATAAATTTGAAGTTTAGAGTGTCTGGGCACTGAACGTGTGATTGGGAGACGGCAAGAGATGGTGTTGGAGAGGAGACAAACCCTCACTATTTAGGGTCTCATAAGACAGGTAACTTTACTGTTAGGGCAACGGGAATCCAGTGAATGAATTAAAGCAGAGTAGACATGATTTTAAGAGACAATTCTGCAACAGTGTGCAAACTGAGTATGCCATTTAACAATTTGTTGTACTATTTAAGGCAAGAGTTGATCTGATCATCGTCTTTATCAGAAAGATGATTATAGATGAATTTGCAAAATGTTACGAAATAAAATTGTCAGTACTTGGTACCTGAATAGTGTCAGTGAAAACAAAGGAGAAATCATGAATGATTTCCAGGTTATTAGCTTTGGAAATAGTTTTGAGAATGGAGTTATTTATTGCAAGGGGAGAACCTCAGTTTAGAACTAAATATAATGCATTCAATTTTGACTACATATGTTGATGTGCCTGGGAGACTCAAGAAGAAATGACCAATAAGGAGGATGTTGCAAAGTTTTAGCATTTTTATAGCACTTTTTAGAGTAAGGTGAAATGTCTCTGCCTTCTGAAAATGTTAATGTAGTTCATTCTGTAATTTCTCTGTGATGTTGATTCACATTGTACAGAGGGACAGACATTATTTAATCTTAAAGATTATTTCAAAACTGCTCTCAGAACATAAAGTGGGATAATATTGAGGAGCCAAGGAAAAGTTTGAGAGGCTAAATTATAGTTAGGTAAGTTGGACAACTATTATTTTGGAAAAACCCAGAATTGTGGTACTCCATGAATATTTTAGTAGCGACTACACTCACCTGTTTCATTGTGTGAGGCAAGACTGAAAAGAAACCCCTGTACTCCTCTGAAAATCTCCTGCCTGAAGAAGAATGACACATTATTTCTGGTTATTGTGAGAACTTCTGGGGCACTTCTGCATTCTTAGGAAGAGCCAAGGAGAAAGAACTGTGGAAGGATAAACTTGAGAATAGAAATAAAAAGAGAAGTAAAGGGAGGTTCTCTTTGTTGAGTGCACTTCTGTCTACTTCACAACTGTGTTTACAGCTGCGATTTTCAGTCCTGGCTGCACATGGAATCACCTGTGAAAGTTTTAAAATGTACCTGTTCTAGGTCCACTCAATAAGTACAAAATCAATATCTGCGAGTTTAGGTGCCAGGCGTGGATCCCTGTTAAAAAGCTCCGTATATGTATACCATGGAGTACTATTCAGCTTTAAGAAACAATGGTGGTATAGCACCTCTTGTATAGTCCTGGATAGAGCTGGAACGCATTCTACTAAGTGAGGTATCCCAAGAATGGAAAGACAAGCACCACATGTACTCACCATTAAATTGGTATTAACTGATCAACACGTAAGTGCACATATAAGAATAACATCTATTGCATGTTGGGCAGGGGGGAGGGGGAGGGCGAGGGGGAAGAGGGGAGCAGGGAGGAGGAAACGGGTATATGCATACACAAAGAGTGCAATGTGCACCACCCGAAGAATGGACATATTTGAAACTCGGACTTAGCGGGGGAGGAAGGGGTAAGGGCAACTTTCACAACCTAAACATCTGTACCCCCATAATATGCTAAAATAAAAAAAAAAAGAAAAAGAAAAGAAATGATTGGGCATGGAGATCTGATCATACATAGATCTTTTATTTTACCTAAAGTAATTTCAGTAGTCAGGTATCTTTTTGTTATATAGTACTAATAAAAGAGCAAATATAGACATTAGTTTTAAAAAAAGTTATTCCAAGAAATTGGAA
>CAUYSK010027084.1:0-84900 GCA_963575035.1 Avahi laniger | reverse complement strand
CTGGTTGTCTGAAAAGCATTTATTTACTCCTCCCAGAAAAACTCTCTACAAAACCCAGGGCTCTCCCCTTTTCTCTTGTGGATGATTTTTTTGGCTTCCACCTATCTGCACCCAGATGCTCAAAGTAAGTAAACATTTTGCAACACATGAGGCTTTGTCTCTCTCTCTCTCTCTCTCTCTCTCTCTCTCTCTCTCTCTCTCTCTCTCTCCCCCTCTGCTCTGGACCTAACACCTATTAGAATACTGTGTCTTCCATAGTTGCTAAATTGTATGAAGCTATGTTACATTGCTTTAATTTATCAAAATAAATCAGTTTTTTCCAGATATTTGAGCTATAGAGCAATTATTCCTGATGTCTATTAAACCATGAGCTATTTTCCTTCTCACATTATCTATTCCTAAATAAAAGACAATTTTTAAAATGCTAATCTATTATCTGATAAAGCATGTATTTAATTATGAAACAGTATTCAGAGGTCAAATATTACACACAGATAATTCTTCATGTTATTATTTATAATATCATATAAAATACTAAAATGCTTTCTTTCAAATATATAGTAATATATCTTTTTATATAAATTCATCAGGTAGCATAATTGTAAAGGTAATTTTATAACTTACATACTATTAATTTGACAAATTAATATTTCTGACAAAAGTAGAAAATTAAAATTTTAAAGAATGTTCCCATTGTAAAAGGAAAAAACACTTAAATATTAACCATATTAGTTTGCTAGGGCTACCATAACAACATACCACAAACTGGGTGGCTTAACAACCAAAATTTATTTTCTCACAATTCTAGACACTGGAAGTCCAAGATCAAGTTGTTAGCAGAGTTGGTTTTTTCTGAGCTCTCTCACCTTGTCTGGTAGATGGCGTCCTTCTCCCTTTACAACCTGATCTTTCTTATATACCTAATTTCCTCCTTTGTAATCACACCACTAACATTGTGTTAGACACCCTCCCCATGACCTTATTTTAACTTAATTACATATTTAAACATCCTATCTCCAAGTATTGGGAATTAGGACTTTAACATATAAATTTTTAGAGAACACAACTCAGCCTATAACATTAACACTGAGGACTCACGTATTAATCCAAGGAAGATTTTGCACACGCTTTATTTTTTAAGCATGTTTCAATACAGCCTACAAGCATTGATTTTGTCTCCTGTCTTCTTAGAAGACAAAGGAGTAGTCAAAAATTTCAGTTGTTTATTTAATGAAATTTGTGCTTCCAAGATGAGATATTTGGAATAGTCAGTTGGCAAATTAAAGTAAATCATCTATTAGGTAAAAACTTGTATTTCACCAGTACCACACATTTTAGGTTAATTTTTTTAAAAGTAAATTCTTCAATTCCCATTATTATATTTTTCTGTTGTCTTTTACTTATTATGAAGAGGTTTTTTAGCCATTGGCCACAGGGAAAAAAAGCCTCTGATTTCACAACAACTTCTTTGTATACTCTGTTAAGTAAATAGGACTACACTTACATTATCATCCTCCGTTCTCTATTCAGCCATGCCTTATAAATCCATAACTTCTTGGTTTATATTCAGCAATGTATATAGTCCAGATATTTCTCACTAAAAACGTCTTATACGTAAGGACTCCCAGTCTCTCTTCGATAGTAAATTACCATTAACACTTTCACAAGGATGTCTGGTTAGGATCATTCATTTCCTCATTCATATCTCCCACCAAAATAGTAAATATTGAAAGAGTTACAGACCTGCTGTTAAAACTTTCTTTCCACCACCGTTTCGACTGTATTGAAGTCAATTCATCAAATGTTTGTAGAGTCAGTTCAGTGTGTCAGGAACCTTTGGCTTTCTCTCTCTCTATTCTAGAATGTCATGAAGTTGCAAAAGTATGTTAATGAAAATTAATGGCTCTAGCAGTTCATGTTATTAAACTTGAACTAGTCCCTTATTTCTATTGAGTGATTGATCCTGTGCTGACACCTGATAATCATATCTAAAGGTGCACAGTGACTTTCTAATCTACAAATAAAGTAGGTTTTTTTCAGTTATTATCCTTTTCAACTTTGTCATTTAAAATATTGCTTCCTGGTTTACTGCATCTTAATACACCCTATATGTGTCCTAGGACTAATTCTGTCTTAATGCCAAATTTCTACTTTTAACATCTTCCCACTCTGTGTTTCCAGGAGGTGCATGTTCATCCTTTTCTGTTCCCTATATAACCTCCCATCTCCATTCACATTCAGCACACTCTATGAAAAAGAATTACAAGCTGTGGATCATAACAATATCCCTCCTTCTATGTCACTTTATCATTGTTTTCCCTGTGAAGTGAAAATACTTAAAACTCAAAAATATTTCCTCTCTTTCTTGACCTTATTTTCTAAAGCGGGTCCTTTAACTGACTTGGATATTTCAAATCACATAAACTTTGGTTCTTTTCCAATTCATTCTACATGGCCTTGCAATGCAGTATAATAGAAGGAATACAGGTTCTGAAGATGAATTTTCCTCAGTTCACATTTTAGAGACCTTCCTTCCACTTATTCACTGAGTGACTTAAACCCTGAGAAAATGAGGAACTCTATAAATGTCATTTCCCATCCTTTCTGGAAACACTGCAGTCACCTGATCACTACCCTGTTCTATAGTCCCCACTTCTTTCCCATTAAGCAATTTTGTATTCCTTAATCAGCCATTCATTACATGCCTGGAATGTCTTTCTACCCTCAAATTTCCTCCCTTCTTTATACGTACCGTAAACTTCAGCCACTTATTTTTATTCGCCATTACTGAAGCACTCCTCATTACAACCATTTAAGCTCTGCTTATGTTCGCTAATTTTCACAAAACAATTCTATTAAGCTTTCCAAAAATGATTTTGCTATTATTTCAGTTATTTCCCCTAAGCAAACCACTTATAATGTAATAAACAGAGCATTTGACTATGATAAATAGATAAATAAGACAAATTTTTAATGAGAAAAAAATTAGTAATAAATTAATGCATTTAAGATAGAACAGACTGAAGTAAACATTTAATTTAAAACAAAGGTAATGACTTTAAGATTATTTTTTCTATTGACATTCACATTAAGGTTTTTAGGAACGAAGACAATCCATTCCATCTTCCTCCAATGTTTTCTAATACAATCTAATAAATCATTCTAATATAGGAATATATACTGAGAGATATGCATACTGACATTATATGATTCTACCCAAGTTTACTGTTTTTATATAAATATTCAAGCTTTGTGAAAAGCAATGTAGGTTTTTTATGCTTACTTTGATTATTAAAGCTAAAACTTTAAGAATTTAGTGCTGTGAGTAGTAATGATAAAAATGACATTCAATTATTTATTTTCTCAATTTTTAGCTTTGAAACAGTAGCTCATGAAATTAGAGAAAATTTCTTTCTTTGTTCAATTTTGCTGACATTTGTAACTATTTCCCTAATTACTTATAAAGTAGAGCAATTACATTCTCTGATAGCAAAGAAAAAATCAAAGCACATTAATAGTTTGTGAATAAACTTTTCAATTTTGAAAAGAAACTCAATGGCATTTACATTTGAAATGCATACCAAATGATGCTGGATACTTTTTGTGTTAGCAGAGTCGAATAGATTATGGTACATAAAAAATTTAGTGGGATTTATGTTGAGTTTTCTTATTGTTGTTTATTTGGTATCCTTACCTATAACAAATCTTAAAAATGGTTTTAAATTGGCTTTAAATAGAACTCTATATTTATTGATTTAAAAAATGGAAGATTTGGAAACAAGTAAACATGTTCATGTTGAGGTTATTAAATATACCAATACCTAAAAAATAAAAATCACATAAAAAATAATAGCCAGGCGCAGTGGCTCATGCCTGTAATCCTAGCACTCTGGGAGGCCAAGGCGGGAGGATTGTTTGAGCTCAGGAGTTCGAGACCAGTCTGAGCAAGAGTGAGACCCCATCTCTACTAAAAATAGAAAATTAATTGGACAATTAAAAATATACAGAAAAAATTAGCCGGGCATGGTTGTGCATGACTGTAGTCCCAGCTACTTGGGAGGCTGAGGCAGAAGGATCACTTGAGCCCAGGAGTTTGAGGTTGCTGTGAGCTAGGATGATGTCATGGCACTCTAGCCTGGGCAACACAGTGAGACTTTGTCTCAAAAAAAAAAAAAAAAAAAAGAGAGAAATAGTTAACTTATAATTCAAATTCTGAGAAATGATGGCAAACAAATTTTAACATGAACAATATACAAATTTATAGTAAGTTAGATAAAAGTATATATTATTGAGAATTATATAGGCATATAATATAAATATCATAAAAATACGTTGTATTATATAAATTTGCCTATATATCATTTATATGGAGACTATATTATACATATATTTCATCATTTTATTTTTAAATTTACATAAATATATGAGTTAAAGTTAAAAAGATGAGTATGTTCCAAATGTTATTTAGTTATACTAAAAGACAGAAACTAACTTTATTACCATTTTACAAAGGGGGAATTAGGAAAAAAGAAGTTAAATAACTGGACCAGTTTCCCAAAACAGCAACAACAAAAAAGTGAATCACCATTTTAAACCTAGGCAATCTGATTCCTAAACCTGTTATGCATATAGAGAGGTATACATCATTCAATTCAAGATGAATAAGATATAGAAAGATTGTGGGCAAAAATACTATAATCATATGTAATCTAGTCTAAACATTTCGTTTTATAAATGAGATACTGACGGGAAGAATAACAAGTTACTCAGCTGATTACATATTTTGGGCTGGATGATTAAATAAAAAAAAAAAAAAAACACCAGTTACTCAACAGCTGGTTAATAGCAGTGATAGAATTAGAAACCACTTTTCCTTATTACTAGACCAGGGACAGACTTTTTAAAAGATGATTGTTACTTTATTATCACTTTTGGGGTAAACTTCAACTTAAGACAAGGAACTCTATGTTTGATCTATGGGAATGTTGAAAAGCTCTCTGGGAGATCCCAATATTCAGAGAAGATTAAGCATCCTCGCTTTGGGCTCTTCACTTTTATCCTTCACTTTTTTGTCCTCCTCAAGTTTCTCCTGTTTTATTAAGAAGAAAAAAATTCTCTCTTCAGTATTGGATTTCCATTTACTTCATCTTCCAGAGACTTAAGTTACATGAATGATTTTTTACCTCTTACCAGAGGTTGACCTCTTACCGGTCAACATGCTTTCTTTAAAGATCAACAATTTCCACTTGGAATGTGGCTTCTTTGGGGGCACATTGTACTACTGGAAGGTTCCTGTGACCTTAGTTTTGGCTTCCTTCATAGCCAGGCACTGTAGCCAGAACCATGGTCCGAACACTCTTTCTTTTACGCCACAAAGGCAAAATTTTTAATAACAAACTGAAAACACTCAGAGGCAAAATGGGGATTCCCAAAGACATCTTTTGTTTTCTCTCCTTTCATTGATCATTTTTATTTTATTTGAGAATATTATGGGGGTACAGACATTTTGGTTACATGAATGACTTTTGTACAGTTTGAGTCAAAGTTATAAGAATGTCCATCATCCAGATATGGTGTGCCTCGTCCTGGTTAGGTGTGAGTTTATCCATGCCGTCATCCCCCCCACTTGCTTGATTTCCGTTGAATTTTACTGCCATATGTGCACATGACTGTTGATCATTTAGTTCCAATTTAATAGTGAGTACATGCGGTGTTTGTTTTTTCATTCTTGGGATACTTCACTTAGGAGGGTGTTCTCCAGTTCCATCCAGGTTGTTACAAAAGGCATTAGTTCACCACTTTTATGGCTGAGTAGTATTCCATGGTATACATAGACCACATTTTGTTAATCCACTTATGTATTGATGGACATTTGGGTTGTTTCCACATCTTTGTGATTGTGAATTTTGCTGCTATTCTGTTTTCTCTTTATCACCTCTAGTCCAATGGTCCCTCTGTACTGACTCTCCACCCCCTCAATCCATCCCCTTCATTTCCGCTCCCCTCCTCTTGATCCTGGTAGTGGACTGTGCAGAATCATCAGGATCCTCAGCTTGTTCAACAGCCCTTAGCACATCCCAGGATATATTGCTGTATCATCTTTACCTTGCTTTTTCCTTGTCGTCCACACATGCCCTATTCTTTTGCCGCCACAATCTAATGCAGCCATCAGCTACCACAACACTAGGTCCCAGTAACTCAGGACCTTCTCCAACAGGGGTTAAAGTGATACAGTGTGATTACTGCTACAACAATAGCGGCTACAGTGACCGGGACAAGGAACGGAAGCCAAAGAGGTGGCACTCAAGGCTCTGGGCAGGGTGGTGAAAATCAGTAAAAATATAAGAAGCAATAGGCTGGGATCTAGATTACTGTAATTATTTTAGATGTACATGAATATTTATGGAAAACTGGAAAGTGTTCGCTAAGTTATCAAGTTCTTTACAGCAAAGCTAGACTCTTGCATAGATCTATGCATTCTCTTTGATTCTCACTTGGACACTTTATCAAATAGGGAAAAAGAGTCAGTATGAATGGATTAGAGACAGATATATTTTGAGCCAATGTATCTCTACAATGTGCATATTCTTGAATTAAGACCAACATAAATTATTTAAAGAACGATCCATCCTAAGGGCTCAAAAAACTTGCCACGTAAATTATGATTTTGCTTCACCATGATTCTATGTATTTACATTATGAGTGTACATCTCCACTTTGAAATTTACTGTATTCACTAAAATGTGGTGGTTGCATCATACAGGGGAAAAAGAGCTATATAAGGATTAAGAAGCACTTCATATATTAAATTACTCTAATTCTAAGACTGATTTCATCTGTGCAATATTAAAAACTGTTGTGAATATTTTCATATAGTAGTGAGAGATTAAAAGAGTTATATAAAAGGGTTCTACAAATTTTTGTAATTATTTATAATGAACATTATCAGCATGCAGTTATCACACACAGGAGACTGAGCTGTGTTTAAAAAAAGGTTAATAGGTTTTGTTTTTGTCTAGCTATATGAAAGAGAGAGGAAATAAATTTTATTAAGCATAGTATTAGTTTTCTACAGCTGTACAACAAATTACCACAAATTCGGTGGCTTGAAAGAACACCCATTTGCTATTTCACATTATTCAGAAGTCTGGGTGGGTCCCACTAGGTTCTATGTTAGGGTCACACAAACTGGAGGCTTTCAGGGAAGAATGCACTTGCAAGCTCATTCAGGTTGTTAGCCAAGTTCTGTCTTTGTGGTTTCAGGATTAAGGTCCCCATTTCTTTGATGGCCACCGGTAGCTGGAAACCACTCTCATCTTCTAGAGGCCACCTGATCTGCATTCCTTGTCCCGTGGTCCCATCTTCAAGGCCGTGCAGGTGCATCAAATCCCTCCTGTATTTTCAATCTCTGCCTTTTTCTTTTGCTATCAGGTAGGGCAACTTTTATGTTTTTAAAAGAAATTAGATCAGACCTACCTGGATAATTTTCCTATTTAAAAGTCCACTGACTTGAGTCTTTAAATGTACTTGCAAAATCCTTTTATAGCAGCACCTAGATTCATATTTGCTTCACTAAAAACAGGTCAAGAGTCTTGGAGGGTGGGGCTCATCTTTAGAACTCTGACTACCATAAACATTTACTATGTGGAAGCCAATCAAATTCATATTTCAATCCTTAAAAATAAGACTTCGTCAAAACAAATATTATTATTCCTTTTAATAGATGAAAAAATTGAGACTTATTGAAGAATTTTTTCCCCTCAGATTATTCCATCTAACTGAATCCGAATTTAATCACAGGTATGTCTGATTGTACAGTTCATAGCTTTCAGCCAAATCAAAGCACAGATACTAGCAAATAACCATGTAAGTATTTGAGAGGAAGTAAAATTGAAAGATTTTTTTATTCATCTGCGTGGAACATCTATGTTAAAAATGACGAATTCTAATAAATATGTTTTTGTAGTAGAAGAGCGCAGAAACTCCAGAGCCTACGAACACATTTTTGTTTAGCTCTTTCCATTGTCTGCCGGTTTTGTAACCTGATAGCTCTTGCTAAATACTTAATCCTTGTTTCTAAATCTTTTACTTTCTCTCTTAATTGTGGTTCCTCTCCATGGGTTTTCTGTTATACAGGACAAGATTCAATTTACTGGTTTGTGGCATTTTCAAATTTCAAGCACCCAGTCAGTTTTGAAGGATTAGAAATTTAAGCTTCTTAATGTGTTTCTTGAAAAAAGCTTTTCTTAGTGGGAGACTAGAAAACCTAATGCAAACTGTGTTTTAAGTATATGACCTTTAGTTTCTTCTAACGTATATCAATGGATTTTGATATCCTTATCTAAATTTTTAATACATATTCTTTCAAATTTTTAAATATTTTAAATAAAGCAAAATGATCACTTAAAATATCTTGATATTTGATCCTCCCTTCTCACTATAACACATTCCATTGAAAAATTTGTAAAATATGTATGAATCCACAGAGGAAAAATTCCAACTGCAAAATACCTATTCCCTCAAAAGAGAGACTTCTCTTCTACTTTGGCTCCCTATTTTAACTTCTCTTCTTCTTTCTCATCAGTAATATAGACTATTGAGCATTTCAAGAGAAAAAGAACAATTTGAACCACCTCTTCCCCACACTACCTACTTCCTACTAGTTAGAATGCGGACGCTCAGCTTCATAGCTCATCAGGTTATGAAATATTGCTCTCAACCACGTAGCAAATGTGATTTTGTTTAACCTTTTAAGCCTAGTTATGTGTTGGATACTTTTTTCCCTAGGACATTGAACCTAAATTTTCCAATTCAGAATCTCGGGGACTGCCTCCTGAATAGAATAGTCAGAAATGTGAAAACATACAGAATCTTATTTACCCTGTTCAAAAATTAAGAGTCCATATGTAGGGAGAAAAAAAAATGACAAAAGAGGTAGTTTAATTAAATGTCTATTGAAAACTATGATTCTTAAAATTCATTTACAAATGTGAAAAACAAGCAGGACATAATGTCATGCAATGCTGCATCAATTAGGGTTAAGTTTACCTGTGAGTGACAATCAAAATAACCGCAGTTTAAACAGGGTTGAAGTTTCTGTCACGTAGAGCAATCTGGAAGTAGATGAGCTAGGGAATTGAGGAGTGACATATTGTTTTAAACCATCAATTCTACATAGAGTTTCCATGTGGAGTTCCGAGACAGTTTTTGAGCCTCTACCATCAAGTCCATGTTTCGGTTAGCATGAAAAAAAGGAAGAAATTAAGTTGTTCCTCTTCCCTTTGAGGACAAATTTTACTCACCACTTCTACGAAGATTTCCTTGACCAGAACTTAACAACATGGTCATATATAACTGAATAAGAGTTTGATGAATCTGGTCTCCCCACTCCCAATATGCAGCCATTTTTCCACAAAACAAACAAGGGATTCTATAATGAACAGTAAATAAATGGATATCAGAACATAAGTTTCTACAAGATCTGTGGTCTCTAAAATCTTTACTATTTTATACTTTCTCCTTTATTGCCATTTGATTCTTTTCAAAAAAGTTTGCAATATGTAAAGACATCAAAACATTGAACATGCATTTTTATCTTTGCCTTATTTCTTTATTTAATTTTTAATTTAGGGTAGCATTCTTATATTTCTTATTTTCAATATGTAATATAGATGTGGTTATTAAACTTCAACAAGAGTAAATTGGTTTCCACTTCAACCTACATTGCTCAGTCAGATAAAATGTTTTAAAATACCAATTATGTCTTGAATGAAGTAGCTACTTCCCAGTGGTTCTAGTAAGTTATCTTCATAAAAATCAAGGTTTGCATTATTTGAATTAGAATTACTCCTTCAGCCTGTGTGCTCAAGAACTCCTAAGGCAATCATCTTCAAAGTCTTTTCTCTGCTGGGTGGTTGTCTGCACAGCATTTCATAGAGCCTCTGCTCATTCATTCTACAGGGACCTAATGAAGTTTTTTCTGCAATTACCAGGCGGATAGCCTGAAGTCAGGCAGTGACTTTATATTTTAAACTTACTGGAATTTAAATTTTCAACAACACATCACGTAGCTGCAACTTAATTTGAAGTCAACTATACTATTACCAAAAGAAGGAAAATAAATCACTTTCTAAAGTAATTGGAAGAACAAAGATAATATTTCAAATACAATTGAAATAATGATGATAATATAGCACTAAATGAAGCAATCACAGAAAAATTTAAACTTCTTTTGATTTTTCTGGGCCTTTGTTGGAAAAATTTCTAATCTTTGACCAATTTCTTCATACAGCCATCTGCAGTGCTTCACTGTCAATAAAATGATTTTAATAAAATGCTATTTTAGGATGTTCTTAATACAAAATTATAAAGGTAAAAAAATATATATTACATTTAAAATGAGTAATACAATTTTGATTCAATAAAGAATGTCCTTAACAATATCTACCAAATTTAAAGTATAGTAGTTCAGTTCATTTATTAAGATGGCATAAATTCAAAGACTAGTCCTATGAACATACTACATAGTGATAGCTAAACGGTTGCTGAACAAAAAGCAAATTGATGAATAGCATATTAAAATTCATAATTTTAGGCTGGGTGCGGTAGCTCATGCCTGTAATCCTAGCACTCTGGGAGGCCGAGGCGGGTGGATCGCTCAAGGTCAGGAGTTAGAGACCAGCCTGAGCAAGTGCGAGACCCCATTTCTACTAAAAAATAGAAAGAAATTATCTGAACAACTAAAAATATATATATAGAAAAAATTAGCTGAGCATGGTGGTGCATGCCTGTAGTCCCAGCTACTCGGGAGGCTGAGGCAGAAGGATCGCTTGAGCCCAGGAGTTTGAGGTTGCTGTGAGCTAGGCTGACGCTACGGAACTCACTCTAGCCAGGGCAACAGAGTGACACTCTGTCTCAAAAAAAAAATAATAATAATAATTTTAAGGTATTCTCTAAGGTGACAACTGCTTATGAATTTTAGTGTAAACATATCTTTGACCTCTATAAATATTAATATTGTATTTATGATAAATATTAATACTAAACTCTGTTTAATTTCTATAATTTGTTTTGCACATACAATATGTGTTTGTTAGGCATTCACAGATACATTTTATTTTATTTTTGTTTTGGAGACATGGTCTGGCTATGTCATCAGGGTTCGAGTGCGGTGGCATCATCATAGCTCACTGCATCCTCAAACTCTGGGCACAAGCAATATCTCTGCCTCAGCCTCCAGAGTAGCTGAAACTACAGGCACATGTCACCATTCCTGGATAATTTTTCTGTTTTTTTTGTAGAGATGGCCCAGACACTTTTGTTTAATACATATGTTTCTAAATCATTTTCATATCACCTCAATTTTAGAAAATACAATGAAAAATGAATATGTGACTGAAAAACATTTTATCCTTCCAATCTTGCCTAACTATTTGCCTTCTAGAACACAGATAATATTGAATAACTAGACGGAGACTTGAGATATGGCCAATAGGAATAAGACAAAGTTTTGCTTTTCTTGTGAATTATTTTCTCTGGAAAATCTGAAGGAAATAGGACTTCCCTCAGGGACCCACAGTATAGAAAGTTCTGATTTTTCCTATCCAGGATAGCTTGGGCATAGGATAGTCAATGAGAAAGACAGAAGAGGAGGGTTAGGGGTGGAGAACAACAACCACAAAAGAAAACTACAGGATCATAGGACAAAAGAGTTGGAAAAAGAAAAAGAAAAAAGAGGAGGCTGCCAGAAATCCATCTGAGGTGAATTCTGTATGATTTAATAGAAAAGAATGAATTTGTCTTCTCTTATGGACACTTCTTTTGGTCAATCTCACAGTAGGTCATTAAATATAGAATGTCCGATTTCGAATCAAAAGTGCAGTTTAATATATCTCAAACAAGAAGTAGAATAATTAATCAAAGTATGTGCCTAAACTATCAACACAGTTTTGTCATCTTAATGATAGCTTGTTTATGCCAGCAACAAAGAAGCCTGAAGAGCATGTGAGGATGAAATCGCCAAAGGCTTTCCGCAGCTTGTTGAAAATTGAATATTTTTCTTGTATATGTGTATATTCTGTCTCATGAGACTCAAACCAGTGAACTGTGAACCTGCTTCACAATGTGTACATTTCATTTTGAAATTGTTATTTACATAAATTCTTAGTGAATAACATGATAGAGGCTTTCCTAACTCTGCCCTGTCAACATCCTCCAGCAGGTTAATTTCCATCCCAGGAAGAGTCCTTTTTCAGCTTTTCCGTTCTCATAGTAAAATTTTAACCATACCATCTATTTTTCTGGTGTTTAAAATAGATAGTTCTGCACTCAGCACACAATACACAATAACAGCATACCAGGCCCCCAACCAAAGAGTAAAATCATTAATTGTTGCACAGCCAACTGGTAGAAAAAACAGTTTAGAATTCTCCTTAAGATCTTCCTCTCTAGCTCCAAACGACAGCGACACTGTCCAAAAAAATCCTGCTTGAGTTTTGGAATCCAAAGTTTGTAAAAATGCATTCAGAATTATTTAAATATCACATAAGTTATATAAAGATCTATATTACTCTTAGGAAGCAAGTGGAGGCATTTCAGGGCAATGTGCATCAATATGATTTTTAAGCTAATCAGCAAATAAATAGTAATTTTTTTTCAAAAATGCAAAACATCACAAATATAAATTTAAACATCTCCAAAATAAAGTAAATAATCTTGAACTTT
Organism: Avahi laniger; assembly: GCA_963575035.1. Lineage (NCBI taxonomy): Eukaryota > Metazoa > Chordata > Mammalia > Primates > Indriidae > Avahi > Avahi laniger. The sequence goes on along the minus strand of CAUYSK010027084.1, from coordinate 72,177 downwards.
GATTTTAACTCTGAAGTTAGGTAGAAATACTTACATGTGTTCTCTTCCATATATTTGTTTCTCCAGAGTGATCCTGTCCATTGAAAATACTGTTTCATTTAACTACAGATTTTTATCAGTTTTTTTTTTTAAATCCAGTATTTGTTTTTATGTTTAGGGCACTGTTGTCCAGTGGAACATCTTTGAATAATTGTCTCTTCATTTTCCAATACTCCTAAGCATACATGATTATTGAACATTTGAAATGTGACTAGTGTGATGAAAGAAAGCTAAATTTTTAATTGTATTTATTTTTAATCATCAATTTCAATTCAAATAGCCTCATGAAGCTAGTAGCCACCATATGGACAGCACAGGTCTAAAGTAACAAGTATAGATATTCCCTTAACAGCCACTTTAATGTGAAGTCTGTGGCAGATGCTAGCAGTGCCCCGCCATATACCCTTCGCACTATATTGTTCCTGTGCTTTCTGAATGATGTTGGCCCACACAAAGGCCATAGGTTCAGGGAAGTTAATTTCCCTGGCGAGCAGCCCTCAATAAAGACAGAAGAGGACTGATGAAAAAAGACTCCATCATCCTCTCCTCCTAGCAGGAAAATTCTGAGGCCAATTCTACACCGGGTCCCCAAAGTCTGCAATGGGATTGAGCTCCAGTTGTGCACTACGATAACTTACTTATTAACATGTCTTGTTGACTTTTTTCATTTTCTTAACTCAACTGCCCAGTCTTTTACCAATTGTTCCTGGTATCACAGCCCAAATAAATCCTTTTCTTTGGGCTAGCTTCTTAATTTACTAAAGACTAGATTACCTGATTCTCCTTGGTGTTTCTCTTTACCTGTGATATTCCTTCCTTATCTCTCACTAATGGATCCGCGAACCATGTCAGTTTTTTTCTTTACCATTGCATCCTTACAGCTTGGTATACTGCCTGACAAATTATATCAACCTATCAATATTTGATGAATGATTGGATGAGTAAATGAATAAATATATGCATGAGTGATCAATAAAAAATAAGGCATAAAGTCAGTCCCAGAAAACATGATGGTATTTATTCAAATTCCCACTGCATCTAGGCTAAAGGCAATTTTGCCCAGTTCTCACGCTTATCTGTGAATTTCATCTTTATCTTCTTTTCATATCATTGGTCTTTATGTTTATATTTTGTTTTCCAGTTTTTCACTCTCCCTCAAGGGCTTATGTACATGTTTGCCTTGTCAGATTGTCCTACTTTTGCTAGGATATTTTCCTCCAATTTAACCTCAGAAACTAGCCTCTGTATGTGGCCTTCTGATTGGTTCTTCACTGCAGACTTCCTGGTCTTCTGAATATCGGGATGTTAAAGGCATCAGGTATTAAATTACTTCACTCCACACCTCACGCATTTATCAGTGCAAGATTCTCAACAAGTAGTTAAACTGAGAGTAGCATTTCCTTCACTTTGGATTCAGAACTTCAGGTAAAATAATACCGCATTTTAATTATGAGAAAAAAAATCGGATACCCTTAATGTATCCAAGCCCTAATAGGAACAGATAACATATTCTAACTTGAATAATATGTGAAAGATGTGTTTCCTACTTACAAAATGGGTTGACTGCAGAAAAGCCTTAAGATTTAGTGCAGGAACCCAGTTGTAGCACCAGGGCTATCAATATCCCTAAGCTTATGAAGTCAAGAGCAAGGAGAGATTAAAGAACCTGCAAAGACAGCCCTGTAGCATCAGCTTCACTGAAAGGAGCAGGGACCTGCCACTGAAGGAACCTGATTTTCCTAGAGTCCCCTCACAGAGAGTGAAGCAGAGAAATAACTATCTCTTCCTTCTTTCTTTGGTTTCCTGCAGAGGCTCCTCACCTGCCAATCTCAGCAAGAGCCAAAGGACACAAGGCTTACTAGTCTAGTCTCCATAGATCACTCTCCCAGGCAATGAATAGGGTAAGCAGGAATGCAGGGAAAGTCTGGAGTAGCAAATGGAAGACACTCCATACATCCATAGACAAAAAAGAACATCCTTCACTGGTTCCTATTCAGGCAAAATCTGTACTTCCAGTTCCCCTGTAGCTAAGAAATGAAAGTATAATATTTTTGTGTGACATTTGAATATTTGGAGAGTGAATATAATGTAAAAATATGGCACGAATACATTTCTATTCTAATCTAATCACACTTAGGATATTATGGGGGAAACTCACAAAGGGAACCACTAATGTATTAATGACATGTTAATGGTTTGAAAAAACACTGCCACTATGCATTTTTTTAAAAAGTTCAGAAATAAAACTGGATTAGTAACTCTGGTAAACCCACTGAGAAAAGCATTTGTTAAATTATGGAGTATGCCAAAACTGAAAATTGTCTAGAAAACTTTAAAAACAATTGACATCATCACCAAGTCATAAAAAAAAATTAGAATAAGGTGTATAATCGTAATCTTATTCTAAGCAATCACTAGCAGGTTGTACACAAAATGGTTCAACAAATGCTCAGATATAACTTCACATTTGCTTCACTTTTGTCATATAGAATGAAAATATTTTTCACGTGATTCACTTTTAGGAACTCATGAATTTTTTTCTATTGTAAACAGTAAAGAAGAAAAAAAAACAATGTTTGTGTATGTTTGAGTTATAATTGATGAGAACTAAAGAAACAACCATTTGCATTCACTGTCAACCCTTAGAATTACCTGTACCAGAAGACGTGTATTGGAGCTCCAGTGGCGCAATCCGTTAGCGTGCGGTACTTATAAAGAAGACACGTATTTCTATTCTCAGACACAGCTGAGGATGTAAAGCTATGCCACAGTAAATCAGTAAATCACATAGCTTAATCTGCTGGTCATCTCTAATTCTGCTGTGATGCTGCAAAGCCCATTATAGCTGCTAGGTTCTTGGAAACATGCAACCTTTGGCAAATTTTCCTAAAAATAAATCCTCTTCATAACTGCCAAAAATCTGTTTGGCAAGAATCCCAGGAAGTTTCCTTTATAAGATCTGAAATCTCTGCTACCTGCTTCAAGAGGAAGTCATTAAATATGGGACATAGATTCATAACATACATCATCTTTTTTGCTGGAAATTCAGTCACTATAAAATTTGTTATGGGGAATCTGGATAAATTAATTTTGCCACTGTTTCAAGTACACAAATTTTACCTGCTGCTTGTACTATGGAGTTTCAGCAAATTAAATTTATGGAATGGCATTTGCAGTTCCCCTATTGCCAGGAATCCATTCTCTGCATTAGTTCTGATAAAAATTTAGCTACCATTCAGGATATCAATGAGCATTTGGATTCTTCCTACCAACAGTGAATGCATTCATTTTTCCAGATACTATGTTCTCAATTCTGGACAGAAAAATCCGTCACCAGTTTCCCTCCAGCTGAACTAAAAATAAGTAAAAATTGATTGAAAACAAACAAAAAAAAGATAAAGGTAAAAGCTCTGCATCTATTGAGGTGAAATTCAATTTCTTGCATTTAATATTTTTCTTTTGCCATTAAAATGACAAATAGACTCATTGCCTATAATCCTCTGTCCATTAACTTGTACCAGGTCATTTGACCATGTTATAATCAAAAAAATTTAGAAAACTATGCAGTCCTCAGATATTAGTGTTTCCCAATTATAGCCCATGTTATGTTATAGATATTTTGTAGTCTATCTATGTGCCATGACATAAAAACAACAATGACTTCATTCCTGGAAGAAAATTATAGATGCTTCTATTATATTATTGAGCAATAGGGTTGACTGTGGTTTGTGTGTTGTGCAAGGAAGGGAGAATGAATAGTTGTATCTTCATTACTTTGAAAATTACCTTTAATATGGTAAATACAAATACTGTTTTCCTAGTTTGGATAACATTCAGAGTCTGTGGGACATGTTTTCTTTTTGAGGAATGCAGTGTTTGAAAGCTAGCAAGAATGGCCTTCCTTGAGCAGAAGAAATAAATTATGCTTAACAAGTAAAGTCACATATAATTTCATGAAACAAAATCATTTTGTTTTTTTTCTTTTTCTCAAGTTTCTTCACATATTGGTATAAAAATCAGGATGAACTGGTCCTCAAGAGTGTGAAGTTTGTGTTTTTATTGTATTTTTATAGTTTTTATATTATATTTGGTTGACTATTGGAAAATGCATGTGTCACTTTTTTAAAAACATTTCTACATGTTCATCTTCCTCGGAAATTATAGTCATTTCTTTGGTTCCACTACTCCCTAAAAACTATTTTTTTACTGTAATAATTTTTTAAATGCATTTCCTCTATAGGGAATAAATTTAAAGGTTAATTTCTACATTTAGACATGGGAGAAGTTAGAATAGGACATATTCACATGTTATCCTAGGTGATATTGACATTTGTTGACATAGTGTAATCATCCCTGAGAAAATGTTAGAATAGATTTGATAGTTAAACTACAGCCCAGATGAAATTTGCTAATCCAGAGCCATTGCCTATTTAAAATTTAGTTATTTAATTTTTATATTACAACTTCATAAATACATTTTCTATAATAATTTTAAATATTAATATTTCAGGACTGTTAAAATTTCTTGAATTTGAGAAAATAATGCCTACATTCTCTTAAATATGCTTTTAATGAAATATTATCCAATATTTATTTTCTATAAGGTATTGAATCATAAATTATAGTTTTTGACTTAAAAACTTAAGAAAATTCTTAAAGCTACTAATGTCTAACAAATAAATAAGAACATAATGTCCTCAGGTAAAAAAATACAGAAAAAATTACTTCTAAACGATACGAAACATAAATTAAACATACTAAGAGCCAAGAATACAGACATTAATTAAAAAATGCTAGTTTTTGTTCCATGGGAAGTAAGAGAGATAAATAATAAATTTAAATAAATCACACACAGCGTAGCAAAAACACTGCATAAGTAAGGCCAAAAGGAATCTGATTTCTCCACAAGATGCAGGTTCATGCAGTATCCAAATCTCCATCATTCTTCCTTCTTTTCATAATTCAAGGCATCACAGTCCTCCTCAAACTGACTGAGGGGCATTATATTTGCCTTAGAAACTTTGCTCTGTCTTACTTTTTATCCCCTTCTCTTCTGTTGTTTAGTACTTTCACCCAAAAAGCATGTTAGTAGAATAAGTTAATTAGTAATGTTGATAGTGATGGCAAAAATATATATATTTTCTCTTTGAGAAGAAAAAGTATAAATCAATGTGAGTATCCCTTTGAAGAAAGGATTAGCTCCAATTAAAGAAAAACTGTTAGTATTTTGTTAATTATGATTAATTAGTATTAATATTTGTTATACAGTATATATTAATTACATATTATACTGTATAAATTATATTTATATATAGTATAACAATATATTAATTAACTATAATATATTAATTGTAGTGTATATTAACAGTACATTGATATAAATAAGTACTGTCTTTCTTAGAATTTTATTCTGGTCCTGTATTATGTCTTTTCTAATTGCTGATAATAAAACTAAAATATAAATATTTTTGACTAACAAAGATTGTGATTGGCCATTTAATCAGACTGACACAAAACTTAGCCATCCTTTGCTGTGTATCATTCACCAATTAATACTATTTCTTGAAAGAATAAGTGAATGAAAATGATGACACCCAAGAGAATATAAACATTTTCATTGCTGAGAGTGACTAGAAAATCTTGACAACTTAATAATTAGCAAAAGAAAATAAAAAATAACTCAGTTTGTAGAAAGAAAAAGCATTATATAAATATAGTGAACTGAAAATTATATTCTTTGGAATTTCATCCTTTAAAATCACTTCCAGATTTCAAATATTGTGCACTAGTGTAAGGTATTGGCACTCCTGAAAATTGTGCAAATGTTCTCTCCGAGACAAGAGAAGAAGGATGAGAGAAAAGCTGTGTAGCAAAGAGAATTAATAGTTACTCTATAAAGTTGGAAGCTTGATTTTCTGAGGAGATATGAAGAAGGAGGAGTTGTGTGTGGCAGTGATTGGAAATGAATCTAGCGGATAATTTTAAAACAACTTCTATACAAAATGGAAAATGAAATAGGGTAGAGATAAGTAAAAGATTATCCAGCTTAGGTATGTCAAGAAGAGACAGAGAAATGATATAGAAAGAGCTTAATCAGTGAAGTCAGTCCAACCATGTCCATATCAGGGTTTCTGAAAATTATTAGCTTTGAGACCCTGGGAAATTATATAACTTCTGAGTGTCTCAATCTCACATTTGAAAAAAAAAAAATAAAAGTTCAAATGTGATAACTAAGAAATTGATGAAAATGCATTTTTTCCTTTTGAGTGTACTCTTTAAAGGTAAAACATGATGTCTGTTGCAATAAGGAAGGGTTTTACTTTTCTAATATGCTGATTTTCTGTAAGATTAGAATTCTTTTGACAGAATGGTCTACTTCAAAAGTGAGGCATCTTTGAGACTGAAGTAAACAGACAGGAGAGCGGATAAATGTTTTTGCTTTCACACAGAAACAGTTCTTTGTGAGGTATCACATTGGGAGGTTTTGTGGCTATCATTGATTTTGTTGCTACTATTTATACTTGGTTTTACTTTTCTCTTCAGAACTGTCAGTTGACAGCAATGTGACAGTAGGTATGTTATTTACTCAGGCTGAGATTTTGGATTTCCTTTATAAAATAAGGAGTAATAATTGTATGAGGTTTTTATGTGAATGAAATGAAAGATGAAAGCACATAGCTGTCTGTGACTGAAGCACATTATGTTATTGCTAAATATTCACTCAAATTCTCTTACAGTACTAAAACATATGCCTATATATTTCTTAAAGTAAGAATTGGTCTAACTTCTAAGTATATTTTTTAAAATTTATGAATGGTATTATCATTTTTATATAAGATTTCCCTCAGTTTTGTAAACTAATCATATTACTTGAATATTTTACAAGGTATAATTCTTAAGAGAGCAGATACTCTCAGCAAAATGTAACATCCTTAGGAGAACAAAAGGCATAAGCATAGCAGTAATATGCTTTGTGAGTCTGACTTTATCTTATTTAGCCAGTTCACAGGTGCCATGATAAACCTGAATTTTTAAAGATAATTATTTCAGATTCCCCTCCATTTCTGTGTCTACTGCTTGGAAACATTTATGTGCTGGGCACCTCATGTATTTTTATCATTTTACTTTGCATATGACCTTTTCAGTGTTTCAAGAATTTAAAGGATTTTATAATAAATGCTTATTATAAACCATAATGAGGACAGGCTGTGGTTTTCCTCTGCTCATTCTTTGTGTCCATCAGCTTAATGACTTGTTAAAAAAAATGGCTTCTCTCACATTACCTCCCTCAATAGCGACTTGATATGTTATATTGTTGTAATTGAACAAACATGTATACAGCATTTATAAAATACTAAATCCTACTGTCTTTTAATAATGTCTTGTGTTAAAGCAACAATATGTCTACCATATTTAGTATTCTGACTGGTATATATGTAAGAATACATACAAACACACGCATAAGCAGTCGCATTTTAAAAATTATCTGAAAGGAATACTAAAATTGAATGTTTAGTAAATTTCTTTTTTCTTAAAGTCCTCCATTATGTTTTTATTTTAGCAAATTTTAATGAAGTTAAAACTACACATTTTTGTATGAAGAAAATTATAGCAACAATATATGAGAGTATATATTAGCATGGAGTGGAAATTTTTTATGCAACAAATTCAAAAAATAGTTTGAAGAACACCGAAGAGAGTCGGGGCATCATGGCTTGACAAAAAAGAACTATACCACTGGATAAATACTTTGGAAGTTCATAGATTTTAGACAGTTTTCATAAAATGTTGAGATTTATCAGAAAATTATAGAACTCTCCTCCTCTTCCACATCTTTCCAACACACAAAAGATCTATAGTATAATGTTCTAAATGTGCCAATTTAAATTTAGAGATTATCGTAATGTATTTTTTAAAGAATACCATGATATTTTCTATATACATGAAAACTGCTTTAAAAATAAAGACACTGAAAGTTAAGAAGTAAGGGGATAGAGAAAGATATAGCATGTCAACAATAATCAAAATAAAGCTATAGTAGCTGTATGAATTTTAAACAAAGCCAGCTTCAAAACAAAGATGATTATCAGGGATAAAGAGGAACATTTATCAGACATGAAAGATCTAACTCTTCAAGAAGATCTACAATCTTAAATAAGCACAAAAGACAAAAATGATACAAATTAAAAGAGAAGTAGAAAAATTCCACTATTTTTATAGATGACTTTGATATCTCTTGGTCAGTAAATGATAGATCAAACAGGCAGAATATGAGTAAAGATAAAGATGACTTGAATAGCACTATCACTCTTACCTAATTGACATTTATAGAATACGACATCCAGAGACAGTAGAATGTACATTCTTTTCAAGATGACATTAAACAATCACCGAGATAAACCACATTCTGAGCTATAAAACACACCTTAGTAACTTTAAAAAAATAAAAATCATTTTAAAAATTTCTCAATTTTCAATGGAATTAAAATAGAAATCAATAGCAGAAAAATAGCTGGAAAATTTTCAAATGTTTATAAATTAAAAAACAGTTCTCTAAATAACACATGATTTAAAAAATTTCCTGACAAATAGAAAATATATTTTGGACTACATCAAAATGAAAATGAAGCCTGCCAAAATTATAGGAATGCAGTGTATAGGGAAGTATATGGCAATAAATGTATATATTAAAAAAGGATATAAAATAAATCACCTATGCTTCTACCTTAAAGTACAATAGGAAAAAGAACAATTTAAACCTAAAGTTGGCAAGAAAAAAGAAATAAAATTAGAACAGAAATCAATAAAATTAGAAATAAAAAACACAAAAAATCAATAAAAAACAAAACTGATTCATGAAAAAGATATATAAATTTGACAAAACTCTAATCAGACTAACCAGAAAAAAAAAATGAAAAGACAAATTAACAATATCAAAAATGTAAGTGGGAGGCTCATTTCTATGGATCTAACAGGCATTAAAGGGATAATAAATAAATACTGTGAACAACTTTATGCCCACAATTTTGATAACTTGGATTTAATAGGTTCAATTCTTTGAAAGACCCAAACTATAAAAACTTACACAGGAGAAATAAATAACCTGGATAAGCCTGTATCTATTAAATTAATTAAATTCATAATTAATGAGCTTCCAACAAAAAACTAACAAGTCCAGATTATATCACTTGGTAATTCTATCAAAACTTTAAGAAAGAAATACTAACAATCCTACACACTCTTTTCCAGAATACACAAGGAGAAGTAATACTAATTAATTCATTTTGTAAGGCTAACATTACCTTCATGTCAAAACCAGAAATACATTAAAACGAAGAAAAAGTACAGACCAATATCTCTCATAAATATGATGCAAAATCCTCAACAAATGTTAGCATGTTAAGTCCAATTTTCTTATACATATCATGAGCAAGTGAGATTCATTGCTGTTTCAATAAATCAACAATTAATTGAGGTATGGCCAGCCCTCCATATCTGCTCATTCCACATCTGCAGATTCAACCAACTGCAAACCAAAAATATTAGGGAAAAAAACAATAAAAATACAGTATAACAATTATTTACATAGCGTTTACATTGTAATAGATATTATAAGTAATCTAGAGATGATTTAATGTACATGGGAGGATGTGCATAGGTCATATGCAAATACTACATCATTTTATGTAAGCTACTTGGACACCTGCTGATTTTGATATCTCCAGGGTTTCCTGGAACAAATTTCCCATGGATACTAAGGGGTGATTGTAAACTACCATATCAATAAGTTAACACAGAAAAATAATTTAATCATACATTTAACAGAGGAAAAATGTTGACAAAATTCAACAGCCATTCATGATTTTAAAAATCTCAATAAACTAGAATAAAAAGGAATCATTCCCAATTTGATTTAGAGAAACTAAAAAAAAGTATGTCTAACATTATACTTAATAAAAAAAGGACTCTACAACACCCCTAAGTTTAGGACTTGACAGGGATGACTGCTATCATGATTGCTCTTCAACATCAAAGTGAAATTATTAGTTCATATAATAAATTAAATAAAAAGAATATATGGATTACAAAGGAAAAATAAAAATTTCTTTATATGAATATGACATTAATGTCTATGTGTAAGATCCAAATTCTCTACAAAAGCTCTCCTGAAGTAATAAGCAAATATAGTAACATTTTAGAATGCAGGTCATTTAAAACAGAAGTCACTTGCTTTCATATATATCAGCAATAATAATTAGAATTTAAAATATTAAAAATTCAATTTTTAAAATACACGAGAAAAGAAATATTTAAGTATAAATCTATTCAATTATGTGCAAAATCTTTATGTAAAAAACCATAAAAATTATGAAAGAAATCGAAGAACTTCTAAAAAAAAAAATTCACATATATGGATTAGAAGACTCAATATTGTTAAAATGTTAATTCTTCCCAACTTGATCTATAGATTCAATGCAATTCCTATCAAAGTCCCAGCAAGCTACCTTATTGTTATGAACAAATTGCCTTTAAAGTTAATACGGAAAAGCAACAACTGAAAATAAGCAATAAAACATTGAAGAACAAAGTTGGAGTACTGACATTCTCTGATTTCAAGACTTATATAAAGTGACAGTAATCAAGACAGTACGTTTTTAAAAAGAATAGACACAGAGATCAATGGAACTGAACAGAGCCCAGAAATACATACATACAAATATAATAAATTAATTTTTATAAAAGTACAAAGAAAAATTAAATGAGGAATGGATAATTTGTTTAACAAAATGAGCTGGAATGATTAGATAGCCATATTCAGTAAAAAGTATGCCTAGCACATAAAAAATAACTAAAAATAGATATTAGACATTAAATTAAAATTTACAATTATATAATTTATTGAAGAAAACATAGGAGGTTATTTAGGTGACCTTAGGCTTATTGATGGCTTTGAAATAACAAATATAAAAGCATAACCCATGGAAAAAAATTGATGAGTTAGATTTTATTAAAATTAGAAGTATCTGCTCTGAAAAGATAGTTTAAGAGAATTAAAGAATAAGCTACAGACTGGGAGAAGATATTTGCAAAATATATTTCTGATAAAGGATTTGTATCCCAAACACACAAATAACTCTTAAAAGCCAACAATAAGAAAACCAACCAATTAAAAAATATGAACAAAAGACTGAACAGACACTTCAACAAAGAAGATATACAAATGACATGTCATATAAGCATACAAAGAGATACCAAATATCATTTGTCATTAGGAAATGAAAATGGAAAAACAATTAAATATCACTACATACCTATCAGAATGGCTGAATTCCAAAAAACTGACAATAGTAATACTGGTGAGAATGAATAGCAAAGGAGCTTTCATTTGTTATGGTGGAAATGAGAAATGGTAGAGCCACTTTGGAAGCCTCTCGCAGTTTCTTTCAAAGTTTTTCTTTCAAAGTTTCTTGCATAGTCTTACTATATATAATCCAATAATTGGGCTTCTAGATATTTTTCTAAGTGATCTGAAGTGTGCATTCACACAAAAACCTGTATATGAATATTTATAGAAGCTTTATTCATAATCACCAAAAATTTGAAGTAACCAAGATGTCCTTCAGTAGGTGAATAGATAAATTGTGGGAGATCCATACAATGGAATGCAATTTCATCAAAATAAATGTGCTATCACACCACATAAAGTCATGGATGAATCTTAAATTCATATTGTTAAATGAAAAAGCCAGCCTGAAAAGGCTACCCATTGTATTATTCCATTAATATGACAGTCTGGAAGTCAAAAACTATAAAGTCAGTAAATAGATCAGTGGTTTCCAGGAGTTCAGGGAGGGCACTCATTATAGAGTATGTGAAGCACCGGGGATTGTTTTTTAAAGCAGTGAAACTATTATGTATAGGACTATAATAGTAGATTAGCAACACTACGTATTTTTCAGTTAGAGTTCTTTTACCTTCAGTCTTACAAAGTTACTTTGCTCACCAACTTTACCCCACTCCCTTCAGGGAGTTGGTTTCATCCATTGTTAAACAATGAGATTTGTTGTTGTCTTCATTTTTATTAGGTTGGTGCAAAAGTAATTGCGGTTTTAGCATTGTTGAAATTTTCCCTTTGATATTGAAATACATACCTAAATGTGGTTATGTTATACATCATTTTAATGTGCATTTCTTGCTTTATTTTTTGTTAATGACTTATTACTTGCTGTGTATTTTATGTTTATTTTATACTATGGACATGTCATACAATCAACACTTCAAAACTTGAACGAATTGGGCTACCAAGTTTTCCCTCGTCTGCCGTATTCACCTGACCTCTTGTCAAATGACTACCACTTCTTCAAGCATCTTTGACAACTTTTTACAGGGAAAACACTTCCACATCCAACAGGAGGCAGAAAATGTTTCCAAGAGTTCCTCGAATCCTAAATCCCAAAGCACAGATTTTTACACTACAGGAATAAACGAACTTATTTCTCCTTGGCAATGGTTCCTATTTTGATTAATAAAGATATGTCTGAGCCTAGTTGTAATGATTTAAAATGCAGGGTCCAAAACCGCAATTACTTTTGCACCAACCTAAGTTTGTAGACATATAAGTTGTTTCACATGAGGGTATGAGTTAAGAATTCTGAAATACTATACATATGCAGTTGCCTCTTGAGCAACATGGTTTTGATCTGTACAGGTCCACTTATAATTTGGATTTTCCTCTGCTTCTGCCATCCCTGAGACAGTAAAACCAACTCCTCTTCTTCCTTCTCCTCTTCCTCTTCCTTTTCCTCCTCATCCTACTCAAAGTGAAGATGAGGATGAAGACCTTTATAATGATTCACTTCCACTTAATAAATAGTAAATATATTTTCTCTTCTTTGTAATTTTCTTAATAACATTTTCTTTTCTCTAGCTTATTTTATTGTGAGAATACAGTATATAATACATATAACACAAAAAATATGTGTTTATTGTTCATTATTGGTCAGGCTTCTGATCAACAATTGGTTATTACTAGTGTGGTTTGGGGGGAGTCAAAAGTTTTACATGGATTTTTGACTGTGTGAGGTGTCAGTGTTCCTAACCCCTGTGTTGATCAAGGGTCAACTCTATGCTAGAATTGAACAATTTAGTAAATGAATGGCAGATGGTGGGAGGTAGGTTTCTCAATGTTAGTGTGGGAAGGAGTACAAGCAAGAGTGAAAGCTATGTTTAATGATCTGTATGGTAACAGATTACAGTGGGAGACATTAGTAGGAACCCATTTTTAGCTTAATGTAGGCACAGATGGTTGCACATGGAACAATTTATATACATAGATTATAGATATATGGTTGGTAAATACATACATTTCCTTTTTCTATCATCTGAGAGAACCTAGAAACACAAACATCTCGATAGCACGGAGCACACTTGCTTTGTTATATAATTTTTCAACAAAAGGAAACAAGGCTTTTTTTTTTCCAGAAATGATTGATTCTAGGGCTGGGACAGGAAATATATAAGGTAAGCCTGGAGCTTGCAGTAGCAAATAGTAAGACAGTGCTCAATACTAACTGAACAAAACCAAAAACAAAGCAGTGATGTGAATATGTAAAGGGGTACAGGAGCCAACTGAAATACCTTTATAAATAAAATAGTTTTGGGTTACAAACCAAAGTATCAGATAAATATCTGTGAGTCCATGCTCATGTAAATAAATTATTCAATAAATAAATGGAGAATGGACACATCTCCCATGTAAGTGCAGTCCAAACATTCTGTGTACTCTGTCTTCAAGAGATGAGGTGTAACTTTGTACTTAAGTGTGGGCTGTGCAGAATGACTTTCTTCCAAGGAGTAAAGTAAGGAGTTGGGGAAAAATGAATAATTTGCAATGAAGAATACTGATGAGCTACCAGATGATCAAGGTTAACATCAATAGTGATAAGTCATTTGGACAGCATGTCGCTTTGATATGATGTGATGAGTGGCACTTTACCTCTGTGGTCTTCTTCCCAAAAACTTAAGCCTTCGGTTTAATCATGAGAAGGAAAAATTATATAAATGCCAACTGATAGATTTTAAACTATTATTTTAATAGTAGAATAGCAATGCAGTGAGAGAATTGACAGCAGTGCTGGGAATGAAGATCATGAATAGCCCAGCAGAAATAGAATTGATATAACAAGAAAATGATGAGGGGAAGAAAAGAGGGGAGGGGAGGATATGGGACTGGAGGGAAAGAGAGCAGAAAGGAAAGGAAGCTCAGGAGTATGGTTTAGAGCACAAATAATAACAAAATACCAAACTCAGAAAAAGGAAGATGTATACTTGGACCTAATGAATTTGAAGCCAATGAATTGTATTGACCAGATGGTGTTCAAGAATGTGTTTTAAAGCTTATGTTATCTGAAAATAGTACAGCTACCCCTGCTTTCTGTTGACTTCCATTTGCCTGGATGATAGTTTTTCATCCCTTGACCTTTAGTCTGAAGGCATCTTTGTGGGTTAGATGTGTTTCCTGTAAATAGCAGATAACTAGGATTATGGATTTTTATCCACTCTGCTAGGCTGTCTCTTCAGAGGACAGTTCAAGCCATTCACATTTACCGAGAAGATTGAGATTTGAGGTAGATTTCCATTCATATTGACGGGCGAAATCCTGCTGTTTTGTTTTGCTCCTTGTGCCATCATGAAGACCATAGTCTAGGCTTTAACTCTTGAATGCTTTTACTTTGAGGAGCGTCTATTGCACTGTTCAGTGTGTAATACAGGTCTGAGTACTTCTTGTAGGGCTGGTCTAGTCTTTGCAAATTCCATCAACGATGGCTTGTCTGGGAAGGACTTTATTACTCCTTCATAGATGACACTTAATTTTGTCATATAAAGAATTCTAGGTTGGGCATTATTCTATTTTAGTAGATTAAGGATAGGGACACAATCCCTCCTGGCTTGTAAGGTTTCAGTTGGGAAATCAGCAGTTAGTCTGATAGGCTTTCCTTTGTAGTTTATTTGTTTTCATCTCACTGCTCGGAGAATCACTTGAACTCGGCATCAAATTGGCACTAACTGATGAGCACTAAGGTGCTCACGTGGCAGTAATACTCTCCAGGGATTAGGGGGATGGGGGGCAAACCTGCAACTAAAGGACAAGGGGAGCATTGTAGGGGGGAAGCACATGCCTCTAACCCTCTCTCGGGTGAGACAAAGACATAAAGTGTAACCATAATGTTTGTACCTTCATAATACCCTGAAATGAAAAAAAAAAAAAAAGAGAGAGAATGCGTGCAAATAAAACTTCTATCACCCTGAAAGGGAAAATACATAAATATAAATTTAAGGATTCTTTGATATTATTTATGCAGAGATGAAAACTGCTATTTATAACGAGATCTCCAAAAGTCAATGGTATTAAAAAAAAAGAAATGAGAATGGATGAGAGGACTCTGTGGCACTATTTATGTAGGCTGTGTAAGAGGCATATGAAGCCTAACAAAGGGAAAGAAAAAATGAAGCACGAGGTAGAAGCAGAAGTTTGAAGACAAGATATGAAATGTACTTAACTCTATAGAAATATCAGGGAGATGAAAGAAGGGATTTCTGGGTCTTTTCAGTTATGAAGTAACTAGTGAACTTCAAAACAGACAGATTTCAGGTCGTTAAACAGTTACTTACAAGGAAGTGAGGTAGGAGAGGACAGTATACTGTTTCTCATCGTTAGAGAGCTGGAGTGTGCATGGGATAATTCTCGTAGTGTCCTGACTCTGCCACTTGCTAATTATGTCTAAACAGACACGTTACTTCACATGTCTAAGCCTAATTTGCTCATGAGTAAAATAAGGTAATAATAATATGTCTCATCAAGTTACTGTAAACATTAAATGCTTATAGCATAATTTTTGGCATAGTATATGCTCAGTGATTAGTAACTTTTTGTGTTATTGTCATTACCTTCTAAAAAATGTTGATAAAACAGAAGAGGAGAAAGGGAGAATTGCTGATTGTCTAATATAATTTTCAGTGATAATATACTGGAATTTTCAATCATGGTAAACACCATATTCATTGGAGGATGAATGGGGCGGGATAAGATAAGTTAACTGAATTCAAAATTGGATATTTAAGGGATGATGAGAGTTAAAGTACAGCTACATCAATGGGAAACCAAACAGAAAGGAAATTGAATATAATTGGATTGAAAATTTCAAGAAAGTTCAGGCCAGAGTAGTATTTAGTTGATTAATGTAAATGTTTAAAAGAAGGAGAAAAATAATATAGTTTCAACCACATTGATTCTTGGTAATATAAAGATGAATATTTTCAATCGTTTAATAATTTTACCTGTACATGGAAAACTATTGTTTTTCAATCTTGGTTTATGAGCAAGATATTGACATCAGAACCAATCAGATTATTTCTTCTTTATAAGGAATTACAATAATATAGTACAGCCCAAAATGCCCAGAGATTCTTGTAAATTTTGCTTGTTATTACAATGTAA
Organism: Avahi laniger; assembly: GCA_963575035.1. Lineage (NCBI taxonomy): Eukaryota > Metazoa > Chordata > Mammalia > Primates > Indriidae > Avahi > Avahi laniger. The sequence continues at coordinate 55,640 of CAUYSK010027084.1, read as the reverse complement.
CAAATAATAATGTAGAAGTTAGAAAAAGAGTGAAAAGAGCCCCAGAATGAAAGTTGAGAATGAATTTATTTAATTATTCATAATTAAGGGGATCTAGCCTCTATAAGTTTATTATTTCTTGGTTTTGTACAACTTATGTGGATACTCATATTTTTAATTTTTTAATTTTAAAGGGGGACAGTTAACAGCATGATTGAACTCCTAATAAAGTTTAAGAAATTTTGGAAAAGTTAGCGAGTTGTACTTACTGTGAAAATCCGTAACACTAAGAAATGTAAAGAAATTGAGTAAAGTAATTAAGTGACAGTCCACAATGCAAATTAGATTTATAAACATTTAAATATGTGTGTGTGTGTGTGCGTGTGTACACAGACAGTGGGATAAATCTCATTTTTTCTAGCAGTGGAAATAAAATAAAATATCAGGTTTCTTTTCTAGCATTTTTGTCATTATGACTGATTGCTTTTGTATCTGTATGTCATTTCCATTCTGAGAAAAACTTCCAATGCCAATGTAACTTAAAGATAAGGGAACATACATTTATAAAATCTTTATTATATTCTATATTATACAATCTATGATATTCTATATTATGCATGTGTACATTTATATGTATTTGTGTATGTGTATATGTCCCCACAACAACAAAGAGAGTGACATAATGTTCATTAGCAGACAAATATTTTGGTAAATGACTGGAAGGCTAATGAAATAGTGATGAATAAAGGTGGACAGGAAATTTATGGACTAGAGAATCAGTGTTGCAGCTCTGTAGAGAACTTGTCTTCTCACCTCAATTCTGGAATATGCCAGGATTTTGGACATATCACACATGGCAGAAAATGGAAATGGGACATGAGGATGAAATAAAATAAATTAAAATGAAAGCCTGCCTTTCCCTGTACCATGTTTGAAGCACATAATTCAGGGGAAAAAAGCTTACAAAATTTTTTTAAAAGCAGCTAAAATTAGCATCATTAGAGAGAGTCAAAAAGAGACTGATCTAAATATAAGAGCAGAATAACAGAAAAGAGACAGAGAGCAGAACAACAAAATACTTCTGAAATTAAAAAAGTAAAAACCTCTTATATTATCTTGGGTAGAGATTGATCCCATCCTTCAAAGTGTGGTATCACAAGGATGGAAAAACATGCACCACATGTACTCTCCATCAAATTGGTACTAACTGACCAACACTAAGGTGTTCACATGATAGTAATACTCACTGGGTGCCAGTCGAGGTGGGGGGTAAACCCAAGACTAACGGAAGCGAAACGCACTGCATGGGGGAAGGACATGATTGTAGCCCTGGCTTGGGCGGGGCAAACAGCATTACATGTAACCAAAATGCTTTTGTACCCCCATAATATCCTGAATAAATAAAAAAAAAAATCACAATGAAAGTCAATAGAACTGGAAGACAAAGGTGAAAAGATCATCATGAATGCAGGGTAAAATGTAAGATAGAAAGGGATAGTTAAAAGATAATACAATTAGCTCTTACATCCAGAAAACCCAAACCAGTTATTAAAATCACGCAAAGAGAGAACAGAAAAACACAGAGTGGAAAACCATGAAAGGATGACTATAAGGAAACCTCCCAGAACTGAAGGTTCTGAGGCTCCATATTGGAAAGGGACCCCAAATGTCTAGTCCTAAGAATGACAAAAGACTTGTCTTGACTCATTAGTGTGAAATTTCTTAACACTGAGGATAAGAAAAAATCTGAATATTATCATGCAAAAAACACATCACATATAAAGAAAAGAGTGACATGGTCATTCTTCTGTCTCATCAGCTGGGTTGGAAGTCAGATGCTCACATATGATAGAAAAACCCTTTCAAAATATTGAGGGAAAAAAAATATTTCCAAATAGAAATGTGTACATAGCCAAACTACACATTAGGGTGAGAAGGAAAAAAAAATTCAAGAAAAGAGTGATTTACAAAATTACTACCCTCACACAGAAGAAAGGAGTAAGTTACAAAATTATTCCCCTCACATACACACACGCACACACATATACACGTACCTCATTTCTTAGGAAGCAAACTGAGGTTGTTTACTGACTTTTTATCAACTCTTTCATCATATTTAGTCATAGTTTAGGGACCACTTCAAATAATGCCTGCATAATTAACATATGTTTTTAGGAATTTCCATTTTTAATACAACAGGCACTGAGACTTTTCAAGAATTTCCGTAGGGAATAGCACGTGACTTCTAATCTTTTCTTCCTATTCTTTGTTTTTCCCCTTTGGCTCAAGACTTGGGCTCTAGCTATATTGATGTTTTTTTCCTTTGTCTTTCTATGCACTCCTCTATCATTTGATCTTGCTGATGAATTTTGACATTGGTACTTAAGAAATAGTTACCTGGCTCTCTGGATTTGGTAGGAGTGATGGGTTTTAATGTATATTCAATCCAATCCATATTTCAAAGATTTCTATTATTTACATTATATTTTAAAGATCTCTATGATTCTCATAATTTTATGTTATCAATATATGTAAATAATTTAATTAACTTCATGGGATTATAACTAGAATATAAGAGTCAAGAAATTTCAAAGGAAACTTATCCAACATTAAGTACAAGAAATTAATTTTACCAAAGCAAATAGAACACTGGGAGGCTAAGGAACTTGCACTGTATTTCTAGTCAGAGATAGAAATAATACAAAATTGCCTTTGTACTAAATTCTAGTATATCACACTGGGTCACTCATGTTTTAATCTAATATTTCATTGAATACAATTAAAGGTAGCATTTTTAAAAAATATATAACTAACACATGTTATATACAATATGCACATATATACTTCTGTAAAGGTAAACGTACAAGACAATAACAAAATTTTGGTTTAATTATTGTTAATAGCCAAAATTCCCCATATAAATTCTGAACATTTTTTATATTGCTTAATGCTTGAATTAAGGCCAGTGACTGTGTTATTATAAATCAAAACTATCCCAAGATATTTCAAGTATTGAAATATTAGGCATAATGCTTGCCATAGGATAAAATATATTCCATCATACTTCTAATTTATGAGTACCAAAAGATCTCTTTTGACTATATCACTCCTCTTGTTTCCCATTGTACCTGAAATTATTTCTATTCAGGTTTTTTCCACATATTTGTTTTTTTGTCATAAATCAAACTTTTTGGGGAAAAAATGAATTCTGTTAACATTTTTGTGATTGTTATGGGCCAAATTGCATGTCCTCAAAATTCATATGTTGAAGTCCTAATACCCAGTACCTTAGAATGTGATTATATTTGGAGATAGAGCCTTTAAAGAGGTAATTAAGTAAAAAGAGGCCATATGAGTGGGCCTAATTCGTTATGACCGGTGTCCTTATAAGAAGAGAAATTAGGACACAAATAAGCACTGAAGGAATACCACGTGAAGACCGAGTGAACATAGCCATCCATATGCCAAGGAGAAAGGCCCTCACAGAAACCAACCCTTGATCTTGTACTTTTAGCCTCCAGAAAAGTGAAGAAATAAATTTCTGTTTAAGTCACTCAGTTATATTTTGTTATGGCAGCCCTAGAAAACTAATGCAGTGGCATTGCAAAAATAAAAGCTTAATGTACTGAAAAAGATTTTTTATTTTGGTGAAAATAAGGCCTACAATTTCATATTTTTGCTTAGCATCTTAGTCATGTAGATTGAAATGACCTGTCCCTCCCAAGTTTTCTTCATGCCACCATTGCTTCTGCTATATGACTGCATGCAGAGGCAGTTAGATTCCCTAGCAAAATGCAAAATGTAAAATGTAGTCATTTCTGACAAGAATCACTTTGTCACCCAGAAGGAGTCTTGCATATTAACCTTCTTCAGGCACCATGCATCATTCCATAGCAAATCATGTTGCTAATGCAAACACAGAAGTTGCCTTAATTTTCCTCTTCAGTCTGGTTCTGACATCATCAGTTTTTTTAGAGTAATTATATAAATATTTCCCAAGACATATTATACTGCAAACCATTACACTACATGAATATTGTAATGCAGTTCCTAGGGATGAGACAAAGGGAAAGATAGAATTGTGAATGGAGGAAAACTGGCACAGTAGCCATTCCTGGTAGAGAGAAAAGGAGAGTATGCAACCAGAAGACATCAAAAAAGGGATGGGAAATGCAGATTCAAATGGCCCCATTGCCATAGCATAATTAGGAGGCAGATAATTTTAAAGTATGCATTTATAAATGAATAGGTTTGAATATAATTTTTCTATGTTATCCATATTTCTACCTGTTTTTCCCATGTGTGAATTTTTTGCTTCATAACCTTGCATACATTAAATAGATTCATAAATACTTTATAAATACAGCTAGATATTGACCACATCTTCAGGATGGACCTATAAACAACTTTGATTTTTTTTCTTATATGTAGTATCAATATTTAAGTAGTCATTTATATAGTTATAATATTGAGAAAATATATTACCTTATAATTCATTCACATCTGTTTTATGTGCATTTCTAGATAGTGTACGATCCACTGGAAAGTAATGTATGTGAGTACAGTTTACTAACATGTTTATAAAATCTGATATGTCTTAGAAATATGCATCAAATTAAAAAGTTCTTTACAAGGAAGTTGTAAGGGATCCTGTATATTAGGCTTATAGTAACTATTATAGAGCAAAGAGGTAACTCTGAGTTCCAATATAATAATGGTGTTTGCAAAGTTGAAATCCATGTTAGTAAACCAAATTAATCTGCTCACTGAATTTGAATTTGTGTTCATTTTACAATTTAGTCACTGTTTTGAACTTTCTGAAGTCCCTGATTTAATGTTTTTAGATGTGTTATAAATCCATCCTGTATTATTTTGATATGTATTTTATTTTCATTGCTCATTTAAGAATCACTAGATTGTAAGAAACTCTGAGAAGCTGTGTAATGAATTTCTTTTCCCATGTTTAAATTAATGAACTTTATTTTCCTCAGAAATTTCTATCAAATCACAATCAGAAATTTTATTATGACTGAAAGCTTAAATGATCTGCTGACTTTTAAAACCAATTTTCCACACACCAGTAAAATATTAAATAAAACCAATATTTATTTTAATATGGAATTTGAGTCCTGAGGCCTCTCTTTATAAAGAGGGATTTTTTTCTATATTTTTTTAATTTTATTTTTTGGAAAAAAGGTAACATTTTAATGAACACCTTTAGTATGAACTAGTGTTAAGATCAAACATTGCTTTTAGAATTCGGGACTTACATATTGAATTTGATATTGTCATTTTTATTTCAATTTTCTGAAAGGGTAGGAAAAACAAATATGTTTTGGCATACAGTTTTAAAAAGAAAAAGCAAAACCTTTGAATTATAAGAAGACGGAGTGCAGAAAGTATTCTTCTTTTTTCTCAAAAGGAAAGAGGAGAGTCAGCATGTTGCTATTGCTCCTTGACATAAAGACAATGTCTTTGTTTTATGTCCTCTTTATCTGAATCCTGCAATGCCATCACAGCAGAGTGTACTGTACACCACTTTAAATGATAAGAGTTTCAATAGGCACTTTAGTGGAATTAAGAAAAATCTAACACTCTTCCACCGTGATGCCACATAGCTATCTTCGTTCTAGGCTGTCATGTCAGTAAATTGTATTTAATAGGCCTGAGCTTGTCTCAGTGTGATTCTGAAAACAAAACAAAGCAAGTACATATTATAGGATTTATCTTGTGTTGACAGAATGAAACAAAACTGACATTATGATAAATATAGCAACTTGCTAGAAACCAGATAATCAAAGAAATCTTGTCCTGTAAAGCCTGGGCCTTTGCATGTGCGTGTGTGCATGTGTGATTTTTATTTGTATTTCTTTTTCTTTTTTTTTTTTTAATTTCTCCTCTTGATTCTATTTGTATTTCTTTTTCTTTTTTAAAAATTTCTCCTCTTGATTGTGTTTTAGCCTTCACAGCTCTCCTAAGTGACTGTATCAGGGTTATAATTCTCTTCTTCGCCAAACATATCTGCCAAGACTTTAAAGCGGGGTCCCCAGTCTGTCAGATAGTCATAGTCCTGGTCACCTTCTGTGGTGACAGAGTCTATAGAGCTGAGGGACTCTGCCACAGATCCATTTCCTTCATAGGCATACGTGGCCAACGAATCATATGGTGGGGCGGTTGGGTCCACATCGTTTTCCTGTAGCCTTTGATTAATGAAATCCCTTATGTCTGTGTTATCTTCCACTGGTGGCCTCTGACGAGGTAAACAGAGAGAGTCTGGTTTTATATCCCTGCGAATTTTGTTCTCTTCAATCACTTTTGGGTTTCTCAGAGCCCCAATGTCGAAAGCCTGGGTGTCCTCCTCCCCACCTCCTTCATCATCATAATGGATGACGTTGTCTCTGATGTCTTCCTTAGAGGTCATCAGGGTGTCTTTCTTCTTCTGCCTTCGCAGCGCGACATACAGCACAACTATGGCTGAAACCAAACAAAAATTACAATTTTAAAATAGAAAGCAGATATTTGGCTTTTATCTCTCAATAAAAAATAAAATCAGAGCTAGCTGAATTTCTTTAATGGTCTCCTATTATTTTTAAAGTAAACATACTGTAATCAGTAGGTTCATATGTTTACATTTTTTTCATTGTCTAAAATCAACTTCATTTTAAAATTGTAACTAACAAGAAACTACACCAAAGTTATTCGGAAAGTCAAACAATTGTGTCCTTATATTTAAGTATTTTAGGTTCAGGTAAAAATGTATTTTGCAAAATATGAAAAAAAGGAAATAATATTTGTCCTAACCATAGAGCAATAAGAGTTGATATGATAAAATTATCATTAAAACCTATAGTATATTATCATCTACAAGTAACACATAGATATCATTCATAGCTAATTTCCCAATTGTAACATTTCCAATTGTAAGTTAAAAAATTGTGTTTCTAATAAAATAAACCCAAATCTTCACTATTGCAATCATTTTTAAAAGCAATAAATAAGAAAGAGGAAGAAAGAGGAAGGAAGGAAGGAAAGAAGGAAATATAGTTTATATTCTTATAAGCTATAGTTTTAGTCTAGTTTTATAAATCTTACCAACTATAACCTCTAATTATTTCAAATCTGTGTCCTGCCATATTGAGACATTTTTCCAAATCAAATGCCTAGTATTCAGGTTACCTTTGTGAAACAAGATAATATTTGAAATAGTTATTATAATGTTTATACTTTCATTTTGAAATCTCTCATCGTTCCTGGTTGACTTAAAGCTTTCCTTTAAATCAATGGTGCTTATTTCTTCTAGGCGTGCGTGGGCACAGATACAAATGAGTCGGTGCTCAGCTTTGCTTCTCATAATACCCCTCTCCTCCACAGCAGTGGCACTAAGATAAACACCAAAGAGGATTTGATTTACCACAGCGGACGGTGGAAGACTCGTGTCATAGAACTGGAAAGTGTAAAAGAATGCATGATTTTGAAGATCACTTATTCCCTCTTCCCCCAAAATTAGAGTTGGAGTACTTGGAAGGAGGGGAAAGAGCTGGGTGACAGGTACGGATACTCAGCACTTTGCTAACAAGGATGGCAGCAGGGAGAAGACCTAGGCAAACCTTCTGTGCGGGGGACGTTGGAGAGATGTTGAGCACCCTGCGCTCCTCTCAGGGTTTAGGGAATCTCAGAACTAAAAAGACACAGGGAGCATGGGAAAGACTGCAAGCTTCATGGAGAAGCCTTGTATGTAAAATGGCTTTAGAGTTGTTGTGGCTGAGAAAGCGACTGGTTAGATGTGCCTTAGTGCCACCTAAAACGGACCTGAGCACCACGAATTTCTTGTGTTTCCCTTCACCTCAGGAAGGTTATGAGAATGGCTGAGAACAAACTGGAAGAGCTACAGGAATCTGAGATTGGTGAAGAATGTCAAAGAACAGATAGAATATTTTTTATTTCAAAATTTTTATGGGGGTACAAATGTTTGAGCTACATCTATTGCATTCGTATCATCCGGGTCAGAGGTACAAGCGTGCCCCTCCCAGACTGTGCATACCACACCCTTTAGGTGTAAATTTACCCAACCCCTTCTCCCCCTCTCACCTGCCCCACACCCGATGAATGTTACTACCATATGCGCACGTAAGTGTTGATCAGTTAGTACCAATTTGATGGTGAGTATGTGTGGTGTTTGTTTTTCCATTCTTGTGATATTTCACTTAATAGAATGGGCTCCAGAACAGATAGATTTTTAAGCAGACTTTGTGGCAGGACAAAGCACATCAATATCCACTGCTGTACGCCCGCAAATCCACAATGCCTAGAACGGTGCTGGTACACCGTGGACACTCAGGAGTATCTGGATGAATGAGTGGCAGGTGGCAGTGATGATAATGAGGACCTGAGCAGATTACTTTCTATGTTGTATGAGGCTAAAGAAGCCAAAGGGGAACATCCACAACATGCAAAGTCACACTAGATTGATATTGTCAACCTACGTAAATAGAAAGAGTCTTTCTAAAAGAAAAGGTATTTGTTTGGGATAGAGCACTGCAATGGGAACATGCATGCCATAGTAAACTATGTACATATTCAGGGAGGTAAAGGAAGGCAAAGGTTTTTAAAGGGAAAAAAAAAAGAAGAGGATTGCATAATTGTTTTGAAATAATTATCTTTGGCTAGAAAGATCAATAACAGGTGTGATGCCAGTCTGAGGTTGGACACGGAGTTACTGGGCAGATGTCTTTGCAGATGTATTTTGTATAAGATCGTTATAGCCTTTGTGCAAGATTGTGTTTTTTTGCAGTCTTTTTGTGTTATGAGGCATACAAGTGCAAGAACTCTTTTCATGGCCTTCCCTGGCTCTATTTCTCAAGGTTTTCCTAACATTCATGACATTCATGACTCCATTTTGATCGTGACAACTTTCACAATGTAGAAATACCCTTAGAATCAGATATCTATAAGAGAATAGAGCGTATGGGAGAGAAACACTTGATTTGAAGGTAAATACCTGATTGATCACGCTAAATTTCAGACATAAAAATGTTATTTTTCAATGTGCTCTTTTAAGATTTATATTATTAGCACAAACAGATGCTAGGGATAATTTATTATAAATAGTAAGGGATAATTTATTATAAATTATAAGGATATTAAAAATACTTTGTTCTGTACACCAAAGTTCCTCATATGAAATTAATACCTATGCAATGCAAATTGGACTATAACTTCACTCTTCAAGGCAGCGTGAGTGTCACATTCAAGAAGTGTCCCCACTAAGTATTCCATAATGCCTTACTCTATGCTTCACATCCTAGTAATTTTTAAAACGTTTTGTTTTCTATCCTAGAGATAAAAGTCAGGTGCCCATATTTGTCAGATTATCTTTGCTTAAATAATAAATATGCATATATGAACTGATTCCACACTGTCCAATTGTACATCTATTTAAATTTGAACTTGAAAGAATGATTGGAAAAATAAAATCTCTCTCTACTTTGTGAATTAGTAAGTGGAATGGAGAAGCTGAACAGAGTTGATGGAAGAGGGAAACCCTTAAAGAAGGTTTATATTCACTCCCACAGAGACGTTACAAAATACATTTACTACAATATTTTTCCTTTGCAGTGCTTCTAGATATTTCACTCTACTCTGTTCTCTTCTAGTGGGAATGGTTAAAATTTTGATGTGAGGAGATGCAAGAAAATAAAAGAAGAATTACTTCTGGGTGGCAGTTTAAACAGAAAAGAAATATGAATTTGGGGATTCCCTTACATTCTAGTTCTTTCTGTCCTTTTACTTTTCTTCCTTTCTTTACTAAACAGGAACTTGAGAGCTATTATTCATCTAGCATATATTTTAAAGGTTATATGATCTGTTATTAGACAGCAGAAATTGCTAAGTGGTAAAATGAATTGAGAAGCCGCTGTAGTAAACGGATATTTATTATAGAGAATTTCATCGTCCCAAGGATCATAAAATGTTATTACTTAAAAATCCCCTAGGACTTGAATATATTTTTTTATTTTTGGTAATGTTTTTATTACCAATAATATATATCCATGAGGTATGAGATATATAAATAACATTAATAAATATTTAATTTAAGACAGATATATTATCTTCTATCCAGATGTGAAGTGTTCATGAAGAAAAACTGATTTACATGATAAATTGAATACCGATCTAAACGGCGAGGGGAGGAAAGAGAAAGAGAGAGAGAATGTGATTAATATTGAAACCAACCTAAGAGTATGATAATGCATAGTAGGATTGCAATCAAAGCCCCAGTGCTGAGTCCTACAGGTAGAAAAATTGCTTCCACATTACAAGACAGGATGGTGCCGTCAGAGTCACATCTACAAACTCGTATAGTCATTGTGTTTGTGCTGCTCTGGACAGGGTAACTGCTGTCTTCTATTACAACAGGGAGGAAATACAACTCTTGCTGCCTGCGGCTGTATCCATTTCTTCTGGTTTCAATTCCAGCTGTGTTGTCTGCGAAACATGACATTTATGATAACATGGTTACTATGAGCTTCACTTCAAATCCCAAAGTTGGCATCTGTTAAATAGCAGACAGCTCTTCTTGTATCAGAAAAGTGCATCCTTATTTTAATTTTTTCTTTTATCATTATGAAAGCTGCCAAAATATAATCAAACATCAAAGAAAAAAGAAACATTAAGTTTGTCTTATAATTTGTATAAGAATTAAATTTTCTATTCAGAGAGATTATAGAATGATTTATAACAGTTAAGTGTGTTATATTGACTCATTTTTTTCTGACATCAAAATCTCATTGCAAAAAAATACTTTTGTGGAAGTACTTGTACATAAAAGAAGAGCAAATATTGCTAAGTATGAATCTGTAAAATGCTTTACATAAGAACCCAGTCTTTAAAATATATTAAAAATCAATTGACCATTTCAGTTTAAAACTTTTTTCTGTTGATATATTATATATGTATATATGTTTCTATGATATATAGATGTTTGTATGAATATAAATACTTTCACTTCTGCACATCGGCTAGTGTAAGACACATGGAAAGAAAAATAAATTGTATTAAAAACAAAGATTCATTAAAAATTTTAAAGACTATGAATTATAACAATCACCACTTTAATATAATTATAAACGTAATTCATTGTAATTCTGATTAAATCAGCAATATTTACTTACAATAATCCAAGGCAAAAAAATTTCTACTTTTATATAAATGCAATTAATGTTTCTATTAAAAGTGAGGGCTGTTTTTTTAGACAGGATCTTTCTCTGTCACCCAGGCTGGAGTGAGTGGCATCATCACAGCTCACTGCAAACTCAGACTCTTGGGTTCAAGCGATCCTCCGACCTCAGCGTCCAGAGTAACTGGGACTACAGGCACACACCACCAATCCCCACTAATTTTTGTACTTTTTGAAGAGACGTATTTCTATACAAAAAGCAGGAATTTTATTTTATTCACTATTTTGTTACAGTGAAATTTATAGTGCTATTTCTTTTTATGTGTGTCAATGAAAGTAACTCCTAGAAGCACTTTGCTATTTTTAGCAATATACTAATATGTAGTTTATGATAGCCATGCATAATACACATCTGAGAACCAGGTAAAATAATTTTAGTAAAGTATATTATTTATTATAAGTCTTTCAGAAACATGTTACTCTTTCAATCATATTCCATTTTTCTATTTGTAGACTTTAAATTCAACAACTGAAATTTAGGCAACTTCTCTATACTCACTGTAACAGAAAACACCCAGATGAGAAAACTTTATGTGATATGATAAAAATGAGGACTAGTTGAAGCAATGTTGAAATTGTCGGTAATTGGCAGTTGAATACTTGAGGCTGGGGAAAACAAATAAAGTTCATAAGCTTGGTGAAAATAAATAATAGAAATAGAAAGTCTGGTGTGTCTACACTTGGGAGTAGGTAGGTAGATATTTGGTACTCTTGAACTCAATTTATGTCAAAAGGCATAATACATTGCGAACTGACCATATCAAATTTATTTTGCTATCCATAGTGGGAAGAAAAAGACATATTAAACTTCATTTCCACTCTTAAAATTCTTTCTATCCACAAAAAAGAAAAAAGCTCACACTTACAAAATAGAACTTAAAATGAAACAGGGAGCACAAGAAATGACATATGAAATTTTGTGGCAAGTACATGTTTAGTCCATGAAAAAACACTCTGGTATGAGGCAAGATGAGCTGATTCACATTATCATGATTAATGATCCTCTAGCAAAGATACCATGATGAAAATAGTCAATACTTACATTTAGTGAATGATGTGACCATCTACCTAGTGGCTCAAGCCTGTGATCTGGAAGTCTGATTTGTCTTCTTCTCCATTATATTCACTTATCAAATCTAAGTGATCTATCATTAAGCTCTATCAATTCTATCTCCATCCACTTGTCTCTGTTCTCACAGCTATTACCTTAATCCAGCACTCTCACCAGTTACTGCAAGGGCATCAGAACAAGTTTTATCTTCCTGTAATGCCTTTCCATACTGCATCCAAGCTGATCTCCCAAAAATTCAAATCTGAGTATGTTGTATACTTGACTAAACTTTTCAAAAACTGCTAAAGTCATTGGATTTAAGTTATTATCTCTTTAAATGGCTTACAGATAGGGTGACCATATGAACCAGGTCCATCTTGGACTGCTCTATTTGATGTGTGTTGCTTTAACTTAAAATTATTAATATTGCCCACTTCCATTCTCAAAAATGTTTCAGTTTATATGATAAAATATGTGTTCACCCTACTTCTAAAGAACTTCCAGTTTGGATCACTGTTTCATTTATGACCATTTCTTAAACTATACCATTGTATTTGGCAAACCCTATTCAACTTCCTTCAGTGATAAAATGTGAGGACCCTAATTTTCTTCCCTTAATTATTTGCAGCTAACTAAGTTTTCTGAAAATATCCTTTGACTTCTATTAATCATCATTATTATAATTTCATCACAATTTATTTGTTCTATATGCATTAGATTTATTAAAAATGTAACTTTTTAACCCAATGTTATTAAGCTTAGGTCTTGTGACCTTTATTTTAAAGAATATGGAAACTTATAGGAGATAAAATACCCAAGATCACAGAACTAATAAAGTCAGAGAAGTTGGTACTCAATCTTAATATTTCTAGTCCAGAATCCTTTATATTTTTGTAGTGGTTGTATGATAGCAGATGTAATAGTATTAGCAGTAGTAGCAGTAGTCGTAGTCGTAGCAGTAATAGTAGTATTAATACTAGTGTAAACATGATGGCAGAGGTGGTAGATAAGTTTATCTTGACAGTAACTTATTTTAGGCATTGTGTTAAAGCTTATGCACATATAATTATATTTTATACAAATACTATGAGTTTGCCATTATTTAGTATAATTTTATATAGTAAGAGTCTATCATTTCAGTAGTATGGAATGGGAATGATTCTAATTTTTAATACTTGCATTTTTAACCTGTGCCGTTTAGGAAGACAGTTACTAGTTATCTATTTGGATATAATAATACAAGTAATGTGCATGGCGGGGGGAATGATATATTTAAAATAGGGAAAACATTCAATTTGCCAGATAGTTTTTATTTGCTTGACTCATTGACCGTCCACATTTATAATAGAAGTAACCTGCCTTAGTAGATACTCCATTAATACATAAAGTATTTAATTTTCTGCTAGCTGTAGAATTTTTTATTTGTCATATAAGGATATCCATGTTTTATGAGACCGAGTGCTTCTGTGAAAAGCATTGATTCCTTCCTTTGTGCCTGTTTACAAAGTTACATGATAAGAGGTAAATCTTTCTGTGGTTATACTTACTTCTGAAGTCACGAACTGTAAAATTTGGTTTGATGGCAGCCTCAGGTGATAATCTAAAGGAGAATTGCTGCCCAGCAGGTGAAAGATCTCGGTCTGCAGCGCTGACTATCTGAATTATCTGAAACAAAGTTGAGATTAAAGTTGAAGTCAGTCATTAGTTTCAAAGGGAACTTTATACACCAGCCTAATAAGTTTATTTAATGAAGCATGCAAGTAAACAGAAATGACACTTTCTGAATCATTACCAGTGAACCAATTATTTACACATATTTATAAACAAATCTCTAACATTTACAGGCAAAAATGACAGTTACAATTACAGGACAAGGACTAATTCCAAATCAATATCTGTATCACCAAAAAGCTTACCAGCATTGAATATTCTCACTAATAAGAAAAATAAAATTAAAATATACTTGCTTGCATTTTAAATTAGATGAAATAAATGCTTTCTAGCCAAAATATAAGAATGCTTACTAGAAACAAAATCTCTGATTATCTAAAAGCTCTTGCAATAGCAAAATTTTAGTGCTATTATGTTTCGTAACAATGGGTTTGTTTTCATAAATAAAATTATGAGAAAAGGAGATACAAAAGATGTATATGTATTTTTGTTGTTATGTTTGTTTGCCCCATTGTGTAGGAATACAAATTGTGTTTTCAAATAGTTTTTAAAAGATAAGCACTATTATCCCTGTTTCAAAATTTTTCCTAACTTGCTCTCATAGGTTGTATATCTTGTAGTTAAAAGCCTGGTACTCCTATAAGATGCTCTTAAAATTTTGGAGAATTAAAATATCTTCTAAGAGTCAAACTGTGAAATTTTCAATTCACTACATAGAGGCATTTATTTATTAACATGTGCAATGATTGGCTTTAGATAATATTTTAGGAAGTGTGTGGGAAAGAGGACAGGGCAGTGTGCTGGCCAGGTAACCATGCTCTTAGAACAAATTTAAATTTGCCAGAAAAAGACTTTAGATTTCAAATACTATATCCTGGTGCCAGTGTGTAAAGGCATGCATCATATGATCTTACATTGAAACTATTAAACATACAATTCAGTTAAAACCCAATCTTATGACAGTGATCTACTTTCCCACACACAAAGATGGTTACATAGACACATGGATGGATAGATAAGTAGGTAGATAGATAGATATCACTGGAATTTTGAGTATCCAGTGAGGTATTAATAATTTTTAATTTAATAAATTAATTGCCCCTCTAGTATGAATTAATTGCACAGGATCTATTTACACTTTAAAATTGTCATGAGTGGGACTTTCATTATTAAACACTGAAGGCTAGATCATGAAAGGTGGCAATTTAGTCAAGAATCACCACCTAGACCCTGTAAAACTTCAACTTTTCTTCACTTAGACCAATGTTTTCAGATTTACTAAATTAAAGGTGTTTAACATCAAGACATATCAAGAAGATGACCTTAAGGTCCTTTAGAACAGGATACATATATGAAAATAACTTTGTTACAGACTAACACTTATCTGGACCCGTCACTTGGAAGTCACTGCTACAAGGAAAACAACTCTCATATAAATCTTTACTGATTTACATAGTATCATCTTTCTTCTTCTTTTCTCTCTCTTTTTTCATGTAGATGATAGATAGATAGACAGATATTCAAGCATAAGCCAAAAGAGATAGACAGTTCCTATACATAGCTTTTATGTTAGGGCAAAATGTCTAGGGTCAAAAGCAGAAAATGTTCATATACCACATATAACTTAAGGAACAGTTTAGAGTTATGTTTTGTGCATAAGTGTGACCCAATAGGACACAAAAAGCCCAACAGACATGTTTTCAAATAGGAGCCTCCAAGGACCCAACAAATTTTTCTCAATTTTGCCCAGATACAAGAAAATCAGTTTGACCTTAAGTGACTTCCTATTCCCAACCTTTCAGATTCTTTAATTTAGTAGACAGACATACAGCATTAAAGAGAGCTCTGTTCCCAACAGCTTTCATTTGGAGCATTGTAAGATTCTGATTGATCTGAAGCCATTAATGTCCCCAATAACATAAAAGATAAATAATTGATTTTTTTTTTGCATGAGGCATCTGTAAAGTGAAAAATATTTAAGTTGTGAAATTTTGGCAAATCTCTTCTAGCTTTCCAAGTAACCAAAGCAGGTTATTTATCTTGGGCCCAGATATTTATGCAGCATACTATTTTCAAAACTGAAGTAAGCAGTGGGCTCATCACATGTAAATTTTGGATGCATTTAAAATGATAACGTTTAAGCACATTTTTGTGCCTATTCAAAATTATGGATGCAGATTTCTTACTTAAGAAAATATCACTAACTATGTGATGGTGTAAGAATATTAATGATTCCCCAAATTGTCAAATGAGAGATTAGAGCAGCACAATCCATTAGAAGTTTCCATGATAATGAAAATATTTCTATGTCTGCACTTAGCAAAATGGTATCCATTCATCACCTATGGTTATTGAGCACTTCAAATGTGGCTAGTATGAATGAGAACATTGGTTTTTAATTTTATTTAATGTTAATTTTAATTTAATAGCTAGATAGCTAGTAGACATCACAGTTTTAGAGCTGTGGGACAAAGTTTCTACTAAGCAGTGTAAATAATGCAAATTGAAAATATACTAAAGGTTAAAGAACGACCTTTGTAAACAAAAATATTGTTTCAAATATTAAGATTTCTTACAAGAATTAAAACTTCTTAAATTACTTAAATTATCAGTTATGCTGTTTAAAGATGATCAAAATATACAGCAAACCAAAGAATATCAATACATTTTCCCTGTGGAATGTTAAGTGCATGGTATTAGATTAAGCATATTCTTGTTTCATGACATAATCTTATATACTCATGCCTGATTCCCTTTATGTTATTAATTCATTCATTCATAATAGTGTAGGGGAAAAAAAAAAAAAGAACTGGCTAATCACCACCACCTCACATAAAACCTCGGTCTTTGACAGTAACTCTCATTAACTATGTGGTCCTTCCTCATAACATCCTTCCACCAGAACATCCCCCCAGAGTAATATTGACTTAAGGAAAATGAAATTCGGGCATTTCGAATAATTCAGATATTTTCCTCAAGGACATTAGAGAAGGCAGCTTTACATTTTCAGGTTAGGTTACAAGCTTTGTTGTGTCCCTTATGAAAACACGTGAGCGAAGCAAGAAACACACTGGAAAAATGCATCCTAAAGTGATTTGCTTACAGGGTTTATAGCTACAAATTCTTTAGAAATTGCACAATAAGAGAGTGGAAAAACAGCAGAATCCATAATCCTAGATCTTTAGTTATACAAATAATTTCCGTGAGGCAACCAACACTCTATCTTCTATGGTATAACTTCCACATTCATGATCTACCATTAATTCACATGAGTTAATATATCTATGGTTTCTTTTATGAAGCCATCTGATCCAGAAAAATAAATATATGTGTTTGTATTCATGTTCGGACTTATAACTTAAAAGCACCCATATGTAGTGCATCTTTACATACTCTTAATACACAATATTGTTGTGATACCTGTCCTGGTTTGGCATTTTCACACACAGCTGTCTCATATGGTACAGATATTTCTGGAGGAAATTCATTGACATCTAGGACATTAATTAATATGTTGACTTTGCTGGTTAATAAAGGGTTACCTGTTGAAAACATAAAAAAGAGAAAAGATAATTACAAAATCTGGTAAGTTATTGCATCTACAACTAACAGTATTTAAATTTTTTTTAAAAAATCAGCTTTCAAATAGAATAAAAGAAACCCTTTCTTTTATGGGAAATTCTGAAGTTCCAAGTATAAGATAATAAAAGGATGAATAAGTAAGATATTAATGTTTAGCTGTCAGAGATCTAGCAGTGTACTCTGCTAGGGATTAATCCCTGAAAGTTATGACTAAAGTAAGGCCAACTATTTAGCTGATATTTTACTGTAAGAATAGGGCCCTTCTAGTATAATGACTTAGCCATCATACCAGGTTAATTCACAAAATCAGTCTTCACTAATAGTGATATTTTTGCACCAGATAAAATATATAGTTTTCTATGTTGTGCCTCTATAATGAAATTTTATTGGTTGAATAATATGCTTATTTAAATGACTCTCTTAAAATGATTCTTCCTTGAAGCTTTCTCCTGAAAAGGATAATAACAAGAAAAATGAAGGAGAAAGGACTTTTCACAGATGAATAGGAGAAAAACAGATTTAAGGAAGTAGAAGTAAGAGATGGATTATGGAAAGCTAGGATATATCCTTAAATTGCTTACATCTGATAAGAAAGGAAAGAGGAAACAAATGTTTTTTTAAAAAATAGCTTCTTTCTACAGTATCAAAAAGAATATCAGTTTCACAAGGCATCTCTCTCTGCCAAAATCCCAGCACAAGTTTTGTCCCTAGCCTACTCATCATCTATCCACAGCTCTGTCTTTTGTTGAAGACAAGTAGAAATAATGAAGTAAGCAAATAAAGCTTAACATAATATACATGTTTTAAATTATTCGATACAAGATTTTATCTTAAAAAGTGTTACAGGTGGATAAATTCTGAAATTGTTGAAACCCTTTTGCAAGAGTCACAAAGCTCAAAGAGTGGAGAGTTAGGATGTAAACCCAGTATTACAAAAATCCAAAGGGCATGTTTATTGCATCATACCTTCTCTACTGATTGGTTTCCATGTTAAACTCTTCGGCAGTGTTACTGAATATTCATATTTTTTTAGACCTGTATCTGGAATGCTTCGATGAATGCACACAAAATCTTACCACATGACCAATTCTAACAAGTCTACAATATCTTACTGAGTTAAAATTCATTAAAAATTAAAAGTATTCTAAAACGAAGCTTAAAAATTGTTCGTATATTCACACATGAACATCCACGCAGTGGAATTCATCATTGTGTACCAGTGCATATATTAACAGATAACATAAATTAATAATAAGTGAGTGTATTTTGTAACATTGGGTGTGTTTATGAAAGATATATTTTAATCTTGGGGAATGATTCAGAAAATACGTATTCTTTAAAAATTGCTGTTGGTCACAGAGCATTATCTTATTTGATAGAAAAGGTTTGGCTAAATTTTCACAAGTTATTTAACCTTTCTTCAATTCAGTTTCTTCATATAAAACACACAGTATCAATAGATCCTACTTCATAGGGTGATTGTATTAAATGATACTTTACAAAATGGTGGATAAATTTTGGTAAATTTTCATTACTCTCATTACCAACTATACTTTGTGGAAATTATCTATAGTGCTTCTGTTATTGCTATTTGTTATTTACATAGCATAAAATATAAATAAACTTCAAAAAGTTGGTTAAACTAGGTTCACTTTCCTAAAGAAATGGAAATTATCAACAGTAGCAATAAAATTAATGCTCAATCCTCCACAATGCTTACATTGCACTCATGTTCTAAAGCATCTTGCATAGATTAACTCATTTAGGGTTCATAGCAACTATGACATAGATATTATTACTATCCCCATTGTGTATATAAAACTTCGAAGAAGAGAGAGGGATTCAACTTTTCCAAAAATCACACGCTGAACACGGTGAGACTTTGAATCCAGGTTCTGCTTCCATAGCCCATTCTCTTAAACTCCATTTATTTAAGAGTATTAGAAGAAGAAGAAAAACTTTGACAATTATATAGCTACTTACAAAATAGACCACTAATTCATATGATAGTTTAGAGTTTAGCAAATTAATGTGAATAACTTAACCTATTCAA
The DNA here is from genome assembly GCA_963575035.1 of Avahi laniger. Lineage (NCBI taxonomy): Eukaryota > Metazoa > Chordata > Mammalia > Primates > Indriidae > Avahi > Avahi laniger. The sequence goes on along the minus strand of CAUYSK010027084.1, from coordinate 36,068 downwards.
CACCTGGACAATGTAAAACTCAATCTCTAATTTCTATTTTACGCAGCATATAAGGTAAAGTCCTGAGGCCTCATGAAGAGGAAAGTTTCTTTCTTACACTTTTTCAGGTTTACAGTTATATTTTATTAAACTAGTGTGAAGATAGATTGTTTTGCGCAGGAAACAAGAGTTCTCCTTTAACTAAATGTATCATGGAGATTTGTTTGATAATATCTAAAAAGTTTATTAAAATGAATTTAGACCTGATTTATGCATTAGAAATTCCTTTTTCCTAGTTTTAAATTATTTATCCTCCTGTAATATAGATTTTAGTAATTGTCCCAATGAGCAAATTACCACAAAATTATTATTACTGTTGTAAGTTATTATTATTAACAGTGTTTCTCAAAAGGGTGCTTTTAGCATTTTAGCTGAGACAAACCTTTATTGTGTGGGACTGTCCTGTGCACTGTAGGATATATAGATTTCCTGAAAATTAAATTTCACAAGGCATCACTGTGACAATTAGAAAATAAATGTCCAAATAAAAATACAGAAAATCAAGCACAACAAAAATATATTTATATTGTTAAAATGAGTAATGGGTTGATGGGTTTAATTATATTACTGTGACTTCTATTGTATATTTTTAAAACTTTTCATAAATAAAGGTTAAAACAATTGTTACCTTATATTTTTAAGTGACAGGGAAGCTATAACATCTCAGTTTGAGAACTACTCAAATATGCACTGGAATTTTCACAAGCGAATATAATTTATAAGTGTAATAGAGTATTCTTTCATTTATGTATATATTAATAATTTACTAAATTGAGAAAATAATGACCTGCTTTCTTTCTGACTCATCTGATGTGTATTTGAGGCAATGATGAAATTTACTTAACCTTGATTTAGCATGAGCATTATTATACAACTATTTGACAATAACATCATATCAAAACTAATTATTATTGAATACTTATAAAACAAATCCATTTATGGACTTAGTAAATATTAAATATCATAATCCTGCACAATTAACTATTAAGTACCTAATAGTCAAACCACTTAAATTTCAATCATTATTGTTCCACATTGCTTATATTTAATAACAAGTTGCTTAATAATTTGAGGCTCATATACGATAATAAAGAAATAATTCTGTTTGTCCCTCATGCCCTCAAAAATGCTTTGTTAAAACTTCTTCTGAGCCAGCCCCCATAGTTTTCAGAGTCAATTTGAGTTAGAACTGTCTTATTATTAATATTTTAAAATATCTCTTAAACTAAAGGGAAAAAAAGAAAATGGTAAATAATCAAAATCAAGAATGAAGGAGGAAACATTACTTCTTACTATAAATGAAATAAAAAATTATAAAAGAATATTTTAAACTTTTTATGTTAAAAAAGAATCAACATAGATGAAATGGAAAAATTCCTATAAAGATACAAGTTACCAAAACTGACTGGAATTTATAGAAAATTGTAACATAACATGGAAGATAATGAAATTTTAATGAAATATATTCCCACAAAGAAAATCCTATGTCCAAATGGTTTCACTGGAGAATTCTATCAAATATTTAAAGAATAATATCTATTCTTTATAATCTTTTTCAGAAAATAAAGGAGGAAGCACTTACAACCTCATTCTGTGTGCCTTGATATCACAGCCACTTAAAAACATTACAGGAAAACAAAAGCATAGACAATTATCTGCACAAAACGTAACTACAAAAATTCCTTAAAAAAAATTAGCAAATCAAATTCAGCAGCAATTATAAAGATAATTCATAATGACCAAAAGCAATCATCATATTAACAGAAGGAAGAAGAAAAAATGTCACATGTCTACCTCGATAGACTCAGAATTAGCATTTGACAAAATCCTATCTCAATTCATGATGAAAACTCTCAACAATGAATAGAGGCAACTTCTTCAACCTGATAAAGTATGTCTATAGGAAACTGACAGCTAACTTCACAGTGAAAGACTGATGTTTTCTCTGTAGCACTGGACACAGGGCAAGAACATCTGCTCTTGACACTTATATTTTCAACATGGTACTTGAGGGTTTATCCAGGATAATCAGACCCAAATAATTTTTTTTAAAGGTATCCAATTGGAAGGAAAGAAATACAACTATTTGTTTGACAACGATATGACCCTGTAGATAGAAAAGTCTAAAGACTTCACAAAGAAAGTAGTGGACATAATAAAGGAATACATAAAGGCATGGTATAAGAGATTCACATTTTGGTAATTGCATATGTAATATATCAACAAAGAAGAAATTTTCTAGTTTAATAAGCTGCATTAAAATAAGGGAAGAGAAGATAGACTTTTTTGATCAAAGGAATGTTAGCCTTATTGTCAAAAGAACATATGGTATGGGATAGATTGTTAGATCATTGAAATTTGGAATCAGAAATCTGTTTCAGAAATGAATTCACTAGTAACTACCATTGTAGTCTTTTATAAATCCTAGAAAATCTAAATTTTAAATTTAAAAGAAAAATTAGAATTTATATAGGCTTATAGTTCTCACGCTATTCTTTCTAGTGTTAATTGTTTTCACAGGGAACAAAGAGAGGGCTTTATCTTTATTCACAATTCTCTTTATGTAGTATGATGGGATTCCATGTAAGATTTCATTTGACAAAGTGCCTTTCTGATCTACAAAATTTGAAAATTATAGATCTATTAATACTCATTTACAGATGAGAAAACTTTAGCACAATCTTTCCTTTGATTCCTCTTAGAACCAAGACTGGAATCCAAATCCCCTTCCTATGCTCCTTACTGCCCTATGATAGCTTTTAACTAACTCAAAGAGGAAGTAGATGGGCTGCCTGAGATCTGGATATGCCCACATAGGTGCCGATCACTTATCTTCAGTGAGTCGCATTTATGATACATCTAGCCCACTATGCTGTGATGAAGCCCAGTCTACGTTTGAGGGTCAAGGTGGGGCTGTATGAAATTTTATATAATATATACTCAATAGAGACAAGCAAATAATAGAATTTGTCCAAGAACCAAATGAGAAGTGCAATCAAAAATGTTTTAAAGACTGTAAAGTACTAACAAACACAAGGTTCTTGTTACATTAAAATACACTGGAACTATTCCTTTTTCTTTATTTAAAAGTGACATCTACTTTTGAATAATTGTAAGAAGTAAAAATTCAATTTTGTGACTGTGTACTAAATTACAATTACTTCAAGAATGGAATCTTAGCCTTTTATGCCAAAAAACTGAATAATAGTAGTGCAAACCATGTCAGATGTAACAAATGAATAATACAGGTTAACACAGGCTTTCTTTGCCTTTTCTCTTTAAAAATCAGCTTACTTTTAAATTACAAGTTAATCCATGTCTAATAATAGCTCTGTTTTAGTGACAGTGGTATGACCTAGATTGAGTAATCCATAGAAAGAATTTAAATTATTCAAATATATCTATGCTAAAGTTGCATGTTACCTTCTGTGATGCTGGTGACAAAAACTAATCTGCAAAGAAAAAGAAAAATAAATCTTTAAAAAATACCTCTAATCAATATTTTTCCAGTGAAAATTGTATGGAAAACATATCACTGATTTTAATATTTACAATACAAAGTTTGAAACACTCTGAGTTCCTTGAGAACTAGAACTGTGTCATACTCATCTTTAAACTTCCAGAGTTTAAAGATATATACACAGTGTTTTATACATGCTAGAAAATTGAATATATAGCAATAGATATACTTTTAAAAATTGACTGAACTGAGAAAGATGAGTGAGATGAAGCTGATGTAACACGAAACCTCTGTGGATCATGAGCCAATGGTATTTCCTTGAATTCACTTATGGTCAGTAAGACCTAACTCTAGATACCATTTCATTTTATGTTAAACTGTTTATAATTTTAAAATTTCTTCTCAAATGACTTTCTTTAGTAAGTCATTTATTTAATAAGCAACATAAGTATTTTGAAGGCATGTAAAACCCACTAATATCAATTTAATACAGAGATTATTTTATATCGCAAGTGGTTAACAGGTGTCAGTCAGTACACAATCAAATTTCTGAAATACCTACCTATAAAAATACAGTAAGTTAATAGTTTATGATTCTACATTATTTTCTATTCGTTATAATCAACTAAGTCACAGAAGCAATGATAATATAATGCACAAAATACAAAGCTGTATTTTGCCTTCTATCCTTTTCTTTACTGTCATCATCAAATAGCTTAACCAAAATGTTGCTTATATTAATATATCTGTGTTCACTTCTAATCATCAGCATCTTGTTTGTTCTTCTATCTTCTTGTCCTTTCATCTGTCCTTAAATGGCTTTAGTACAGATCATTGACTCACTTTATTCTCATCTTTCATACCCACATACTCATTATAATCTATAGGTTAGTGAATCCCAAATCTATTTATTAAAACTAAATCTCTTCATGGACTTCTTGATGAGGATACATGACTGATTGCATGACTATTTGTATGAGCAGGAAGCATATCAAACTCAACTTGTTTGAAATTGAGCTCATAACGCTTGTCCAATGCCACCGTTTCTATTTCTATGTTTTTTACCTCAGTTCATGGGACCACCAGCCTCCTTGCTGCCTATGTGGAAACCTGATCACTAATGTTGATGCCTCATTCGCTTCATTCCCACCAATAAATGTTAATTCTCATCATTTTCACCTCTTGACTTTCTCTTAAATCTTTCCATGTTTTTGGTCCTCCCTGCCATTACTTTATAAGTCATCAAAGTTTCTTAGATTACTAAAAAATCTTTCTACTATTTTCATAATATTCTCCAACCCTGCTTTCCTCCATCCCTTTCATTATTCTGCAGCTAGCATACATTTTCAAAAATACCAGTCAGATCATGTTCTGTCTTTGACTATATCTCCTCAATGTTTACCTCTTCATTGCAGGATAAATTCAAAACATCTTAACGGGCTGAGAAGAAAAAGCTTTAATATATCTCATCCTGACTAACTTTATTACTGGGAAGTAAAAGTTATTGGGAGAGAGACGGAGCAGACAGAGAGACACACAGAAAGAGGAATTTATAAACCTTGAACTTACCCCCAATTTCTTTTTTTTATTTCCTATACTGAATTTCTTTATATTTTTCTAAGCATCTTATGCATTCTTCCACTTCTAGAGTTTGACATATACCATTTCTACCACCTAAAATATCTTTTAATTCTCTTTCCATTATTTTCCCCCTAATGTTTTAGTTTTCAGTGTAGATACTATATTATTGTGGATAGTTTCCCTGGTATTTTTCTGTTTGCCCCTATAACACTTTGCTGCTTTTATTTTTTTCTGTGTTAACATTTGAACATGGTATTCGTATTGCCAGTTCACCATGTCTGCTGTTTATTAGACTGTAAGCCCATCTGAGGAAGATATTTTTTTCATTGTAAACTTTGTATTCTGAACAGTAAGGATGGTGTTTTAAGATACATCAAGTAATAAATAAATAAATGAGTAATAAAATGTTGCTGTTATATTTATATTCATGATAAATATGTTTTTGCAATATTAATACATAAAAGTTATGATATAATAATGTTGACTTAAGACATAACATATATGTTTCAAAAAGATATGAAGCTATTCACAATTTATTATGTTTGCATCTATATATTCCAGAAAATGTGACAGACTATGGATTTAAAGATGTGTAAGATAGTCTTTGATGCTAAGAAGTTCATACTTAATTGAGAGGATTACTACACAAATAGATTAAATATGATACAGTACATGTCAATAAAATAACATTTCCACATAAAAATGTTTTCTGTTTTTGAATTACACTTGGTATGTGATGTTAAAGGAATTTTATGTACATGTCTAAATATATTTTCATTCAAATTTTAACCTTAAGGTGAAAAATCCTGTAGTTTTAATTTCCTGAGGAAATCAGATACTAATCAAGAAAAAATAAATCTGGCATTAATGTTGTATATATGATTTTGAAGGAGCAATTAGATTGATTTAAAGTATTCCTAAGCAGTTTGATTATGGTAGTGTACCCACAAGCAGTTGAAAGTTTAAGATGAAGTATAATTTATCACAACATAAATTTGGATTCCATTATATTTACATAGCCTATAATAATGAGAAAAATGGTATTTCTAAATTAAGTTGATGATTATGGTAGTGTTAATGATTTTTATTTCCATGTATATGATACATTACAGTACTTTGTGAAATGGTATGAAAACTTTATAAGTGATTCTCTCTACAAAGTATTACTTTTACAACTACTATTGAAATGTTGCCAATTCTAGTATAAATCAAAGCTATCTTTCTTTGAGAATACAAAATAGTTTTATATAATTACTTGGAAAAATGATAGGGACTTAGAAAACAGTAGATAATCTACCCTAGACTCATCTATGTAAAGCAAGGCATCCATGAAAAGTAAGAGAAAGGGAATTATTTAAGCAATTAAAGGAAGAAAATAGTAACTTTCAATTCAGAACTGAAACCAATTGTTAAATTAAGTCCTTAAAGGTCAATCATACTTTTTAAGTACATCTATTCATGGTAACTGATTCCATTCTTTTGTTTATTCAAATTTGTGTTCATCTTTAAAGCACTAAAAAATTTGGTGCAGTGGTTCCAAAATCAGTGTCCATTAGAATGACCTAGGAAGATTGTTGAAAATGGAGATTTATTGGCAACACTCACAGAAATTCTGATTCAGCATGTCTTGAATGAGATACAACAATCTGCTCTTTTAAAAATGCCCAAGGCGACTTTGATGCAGGTGACCATAACTGAGGCACTGAGGAACACTTCTACAGAAGAAAAGGTCAACCCCAGGATGCTTATTTTCAGTTAAAGAGAATAGGACTATTCATATCTTTTTTGAGAAAGGAGGAGGGTGTTGTTGCTCAGACACTGCAGAGAATCTGCAGTCCTTTGTCACTTGATCCCTGGTGAAGTCAACCACAGGTCACACAGGTGTATACATTTTAAGCCAGTCAGTGGGGCTTATAAGAATGCAGATCCAGGAACAAAACAAACTTCCAAACCCACCAGATGGGAAAAGTTGAAGAAGAGAAATGTTTCTTTGGACATACGTTAACAGATAGAGGAGATACAAGGGGAATGAGAATAGACTCATAATCCCACCTAAACTGCAAATTCTCAGTGAGGCTGTTAAGGCTCTGTAGGATGAGGACTCAGCCTGCTTTCTGAATATATACAACCTTGACACCAAGTATACCACACTATTTGCAATGTCTGAGCTTGGCATGAACTTTGATACCTCTATGGCTTTGCTTAAGATGTTTCTTCAACCTAGAATACCCTCCTTCCTTTGAGGACAATATCTTTTTTTTTTATTATTTTTTAAAGACTCAGCTCAAGTGATACTTCCTTTGTGACATACTATGCCTCCAAAAAGAATTATTTTTTTTTCTCTCTGAGAGTACTTTGTACTTTGATTATGTATTTAATGGATTTAACCAGATTGTTGCATCTCTCACAGCGTTTTCGTTCCTAGGGGCCAGACAATACAGTCCCTAAAATTTCTTCTTTTTTCAATAACTTGTCTAGTTGCCAAGAACCGCATATGTTACACAACCTTCTAAACTGGGTCCCGGTAATCCTCATGTCCTGATATTCACACTCTTGAGTAACTCCTTTCCCTTCAGTGTGATCCAGATCTAGTGGCTTGCTTCTACTGAATTGGATGTGGCAAAAGTGAGATATCATTTCTGAGATTAGGTGATGAGTGACTGACGTTCATCTTGCCGGTACTTTCTCTCTCTAGCTTGCTCATTTTGATTACGCCAGCTGCCATGGTGTGAATAGCTCCATGGAGAGGCTCATGTGGCAAGAATCTGAGGGGAGCTTCAGATAAATAGCTAGTGAGTGTCTGAGACCCTCAATCTTGCCATCAGCCACTGAGTGAATTTAATTTCAGCCTTATGAGAGAAACCGTAGAGGGACTGAACTTAACCATGAATGGATTACTAAACTTCAGGCACTGTGATATAATAAACATTGTTTTAAACCATCAAATTTTGGGGAAATTTGCAATACAGCATAAATAATAACCCATCCATAAGGAGCAGATCTCCTTTCTACGTTCTTACAGCCTTCCTCCCTAAGAACCGAAGTTCTGTTAATGAATAGCAGTGTTGTACCTATTTTTAAAATAATTGCTACTTCATTTTGTAATTATGTGCCATTTCTCACCCAATCCATGACTAAGATTGCCTTAATCAAGGCACCATGTTGAGGGTGCCATATGTAGCCTGTGTCATTGAATGTACTTGCCAGACAGTTCATTCCTTCCCCACCCTACTCCTGATTTTAAAGGTCTACAGTTAGGCATTGGTTCAAACATCTTGTGTGGCTATTCTCATCATTGACTTGCCATAAGAAAGGACCTGTAATGACATCATGGACCAGCAAGGTGAAAAACACAGAGAATACATATTATAACTACAGAGTATGCTTTTGCTCATCAATTCCCAACTGAGGTGTTGAGAAGTATTAATAACGATTGTATTTTTTTTAATATTTCAAAGTCTGACATGTTATATAGTTACATATCATTTAGCTATATAGTTATTTAAAACAGCATTTTTGTAATTATATATCAACTGAGATACTATGTTGATCGAATTGTTGATTGTCACTCTGATTAATTAAACATAAAGATATTTAATAAATATTGCTTAATGAGAGGTGATGTCAGGTAGACAAAAATCTTTCAATATACAGGGAAATTAGTAAAAATATCTTTCACAATGAAATCATTAGGAACTCTTACTATAGCTTGAGTCTGATCCAGTAATTTGAACTTACTGGTCATAGATAGAAATCTACCTAACTATTCCACTGTTGTGCAGATATATATTTCCCTATTCTCATATTTTGAGTTTTTGTCTTTTCATTTTTAAAATACAAATTTACTATAGAATTCTAATAATTAAAAAGTGTAATAAGCTTAAATATAAATAGATGATAGATATCAAGAATTTAACAATAATTTCAATTCAATTACATGTATCATGCATTTTATACATTATGCTTTATCTATGCAATAAAAATCACTTTGACAATTGTTATTACTAAATTATTTTTAATTTATTTTTTAAATTGCCAGATAAAATAGTATGTACTTACCATGTACAACATACTGTTTTGAAGTATGTATACACTATGGAATCTGTGGAATGACTTACTCTAGCTAATTAATATATGCATTACTTCACATAGTTACCATTTTTGTGGTGAGAACACTTATATCCACTGTCTTAGCATTTTTCAAGAATACAATATATTGTTAATTATAGTCACCATGTTGGATAATAGATCTCTTGGACTTATTCTTCCTACTAACTGAAAGTTTGTATTCTATGATCAATATCTCCCCAACTCCCTCCCTACTAACTTATTTAAAATAAATGAATGAAGCATAAACAAGTAAATATGTTTCTGGTAGAATTGCTGACACCCAATCCACAGGATGTGTTTTGAAGTGGGAAAACTCAGGGCTCCAGTCCTAGCCTGGTCATCATAAGCTGTGTGACACTGGACTACCAACAAAATATCTCTCAGAGTACATTTTCTCACTCCTGCAATGTGGACAATAATACTAACTTTGTAGAATTATTGAAAGGATCAAATGATTTAATGTATGGAAAGCTATGAGAACAGGTTAGTAGTTTGATGTATTATTACTTACAAGGCTGGAGGAAGGGGTGGGGCAAAAACAAAACAAACAAGCAAAAAAAAATCAAAATATTATTACTTACATTATTCTAGAAAATCAGCTATTCATTTTTCATTTGGTCTCACAACATATTTCATGGCTCACTATTTGGCAAACAGTCAAAAAAAAAATATTTCCAATAAGTCTGCCATAAAATCTACTTTTTTTCTTTATATCTTTTATCATTTAATGACCACATTGTGATAAGTCATATTATTTTGCAACCTCCCCCTGGAGCTTAAATGATGGCTCATTTAAATCTAAATTTTCTGAAATCCAGCATAATTTGCATAGTTATTACTTATTAAAATACACTAATCTGATAAATTTATAACTACCCCTAAATTGTAATATCCTTGAGAATAGACATCAGTCTTACTCAGTTTTCTCATAACCCACAACAAATAGTGCTTTACTTACAGATGATACTCTACATAGCTGATACAAATGAATGCATGAATTTATACTAAGCCTGAATTACAGATACCAATGTCAGAGTTTGGTATTCTTGTACATTTAAAGATATCATTCTATGTGAAATTTAAAAAATTATAATATAATATAGCTCTATATAGAACATAATCTTAAAAATTAATTATCCAATAATTTAAAGTCATACATTTGTATATAAAATTTTTCAAATGCAGCATTTAGTAAGACAATTCACTGATAGTTTATTTATTCCACTATAAATGGAACCAATTCATGCCATTTGGATAATTAATATGATCAAGAAAAGAAGAATTGTCTCTAGTATCATCATTTTATAATTATATAAAATGTATTTTAGGGATCTAATGAAGTTATTTTTAATTATCTTTAACTAATGGCATTTGTTGTAGTAACACCAAAAACTTGGGAACATTTCCTGTTGAAACTTTCTGATAATTTTAATGAAGTAAAATTTGGAGCATCCATCTCTTTAAAAAGGTTAATATCATAAAAACAGCAAAGCAGCAATGCATAAAAGAAGTATTAGCAGTCTAATAAAATTATTTGGATCTCTAACTATAGCAACACTGATTAATGACTGCTTTTTAATTAATTGGAAGTTGTTCAATCATTGTGCCATTTCATTTCACCTGAGAGTTTTTATAAAAGGGTCAGGGCCAAAACATATGCTAGTTCAATCTGCAATAAGGTATACTTACACAATTTCGTTCTTCTTGGCAGGGCAAGTGTGGGCTATTTATTTCTCATTCATTCACTATGATGATATCCCTGCTCAGCTGGCTAGTTTGATCAATTAAGGCAGTCTTAGGCATTAGAATACGAATAAAGTTTACTTTTAAACTACGTATTCAAACAAAATAAAAAAAACACAATTAGATAGTCTTATTACATAATCTTTAATTATCACATGACATGTGTTCAACTTCTTTATTTTTCAAATAGATACATGGTCTTTGTTCCACCAGACTTTCTTGATGGTTCTAAAATCCACGCAATGGTCTTTGAATACATACTGGAATGGAATAGAGGTCCATTTTCAAAATATTTATTTGGCATCATCCTTAGATTGTGTGTGTGTGTATATACATATATATGTGTGTATATATATATGGATTATGTATTAAGTCCCATTTCCACCTATGTCCTAGTGAGAGTTAATCTAACTTTTTAGAATGGGTACAGTAGGGTTTCCTAATTTGCATTTAGGTAAAAACTATAGCCAACAGCCTAGAGTGGCACAGCCAGCATGTGAACTAATCATGTTGATAACTAAATTAGGATTCTATAAGTTTAAGATATCTAAGCTTTCAAGAATCAATGATACTTGCTCACACTGTGAGATTTCATAATTCCTTCTGTTTTCTCAATGGTCAAAACTCAAGGCTCTTAAAGGAGGCAGTGGACCTTGTTCTTATGAGTGAACTAATTCCATGATGATGATTTTGATAGCCCAGGGAGGCACTGGGGAGAAAAAGAACTTCCATAGCTTATGGTACATGAAACCAATAAACTATCTGTATAATTCATCTGGAGTTAAGGTATGGAGGCCTACCACCCTTGTATCAACCAATGAAAAATGCACATGTTTTGTGTATGTGTTAATAGGAAGATTTAGGTTAGATTATATAGTTACTATGGACAATATGTTTATGATAAGATGATATTAAAGGGACTCCCTCTGGTCAGTTGTCACTTATTATGTCCAGGCCATTGGAGTGAATGTAACATGGTTCATGAAGGTCTTATATTCCATAACTTAGACATCTTATTTTCACCATATTTCTCAAAGATCTTAAAAAACTAAAGTTTATTTTTAAATTATAATGGAGTCAAGCTGTCTCAAAATTCGGTATGAATGAAATAAATGACAGCATGAAAGGAATGAGGAATAACCTGTGTAACTGCAATAGGATGCAGTATGGGAGCAGAGATGACGCCACATGTAAAGGGAGACTTCAGGAAAACAACTTAAAGAGAATGGGAGTGGAGAGTTCTCCAAGAATGGGAGACTGGCATTCTGTTCTCCCTATAATATGTCTGCTTAGGCAGCTAACTTGATGATCTTATCTCATCCCTGACCAAGGAGGGAAGATTTGCAAGGGGATGGAAAGGCAGAGAAAACACTCAATAGAGAAGCAGCCTGTTATGCACCTGTTTAACTTGGCAAGGATGTGTGAATTTCCTCAGGGTCAAGTGGCCCAGCAGAAGGGAGCTGAAATTGAGAAATCACAGTATTAACTCACCCAAGAAGGCTGAGCAAGGGGTCCCTGGCACTAAGAAGCTGTATAGCCTACCACTGGGTGCCCCTATTAGATTTTTATGGAGATGGGACACCCGGAGCCCCCAACAACAAATAACTCACAAAATCACAGAACAAGTGACTTAATGTTTGGCCAACTGCCTTTACCAACAGTTCATTTTAGCCCTGAAAGCCGTGGCAACCAATGGAATACTAGATAGGCTCTATATGAAGAGAGATTTATGCATTTTTATTTCTCTCCCTTTTTTCTACTTCAATTGACTGGAGATTCTCCCCATTCTGGTGGAATCAAAGTTACAATTTATGCTGTCTTTGGGTTCTTCAGATATCTATTGCCATGTAATGACAAACAACTCCAAAATGTAGTTGCTTGAAATAATTATATGTTCATATTTCTTCATAATATTTTGTGAGTAAGGATCTCGGCAGGGTTTGGCTAGGTTAAAATTCCATCTCACATAGCACTGATGGAGTTTACACGATAGTATTATTATCAAGTGTACTGGACTAGAGGTTCTAAGATGGTATCACTCACACATCGACAGCAGATATGTTTGGAAGGCAGAGCTGAGCAGGGTTTGTCAACCGGAGCACCACCATGTGACCTGTCCAGTTGGGCAGCCTCAGGGGACTCAGACTTCTTACACGACAGATCAGAACACTAAGAGTAAGAGTTCCAACAAACAAGGTAGAAGCTGCATGTTCTTCAATGTTAGGCTTACTTTTAATAATCAGAATAGCCTAAGAGTAATAAGATTAAAGACATCACTAGAGAGTGGGAGAAGGTGTATGACTATCCATGTTTGGAAGCAGTTGTTGAAGATAAACAAAACTGTTTCATATTTACGCCCCCACTGAGTTGAGACAGATCAAAATCCCTCAACAGAAACGTTCACAGCTCTTCCTTGCACTAAAAGGTGAAATTAGCTGCCAAAGTGTTATATATTTGCACCAGATGTACCAAACAAAATAAGAAGGAAACAAAATGAAAGAGACTCAAATGGGATTTTCCTAAACCTTTCAAGAGACCATAAGCAGAAGGATTGGGAAGATGTGCTTTTATTACAAACAGCTATGTCAAGAGCCAAAGTCACCACTCCCACCCTATCTATCACTTGAGGAAGTCGTGATAATATCCTTGATTGTTCAGTCAAACAAATAAAACCTATAATCACTTTCAGTCTAGAGGAGTCTCTTCTGAACCAAGCAGAAACTAATACAAGAAACAATTCCTAATGCTACTGTAGATTCTGAGCAACTCCTTGAAGAATTGCAATTAAAGCTCCTATATTCCTATATTCCACAGTGACATTAATTGAAATATAACTTTTAATGAAAAGGGGAGAGAGGTAAGATGGCTGATTTTTAAAATGCCCTCTTCAATTTCAGAAAATATTTCAGAATGGGTGATTTTTATATGATAATTATTTCCTCTCTCCTGGTTCTGTGAAACTCCCAACAATATATACAAGAATCCAGTGTGGAAGAGAGGTTGAGACTCTGGTGGATTTCTGAAGGTAAAGCACAGAAAAGGATGAGGTCACACTATGAAATGCACTACTAGATATTCCTGCAATCCTGCAAACAGGGCTCAGTGGCAGCTGTCACAATTTCTCTGGACTTATGCTACGAGGAAAAGGAGCAGGTTTCTGAGTTTCCCTGGGAGACCACTCAGCTGTCAGTCCAAAAATGAAAAACACCTCAGCAGGGACTCATTTAAGAGTCTTAAATCCAAAGAACTGCAGTATAACATTGATTCTGTCCGTGCCATACTTACTAACTTTACTCGCAATTATGGAGAAATTATACTGCGCGGTGCTTTCTCTGTCTAGCAATTCATTAGTGGCGATGGTTCCTTCAGTTCCATCTATTGTAAAGTAGCTGTCCCCATCACTCTTCCAATCTATGAAGTACCTGTATATGAAAAGAATAGATGCAAATGTGCAATGATTACACATTAATCATAATGGCAGTTAGGGTAACTTGACACAGTTCCTTATTTTTCTCCCTGTAGCTATTACCCACCTTGCAATAAAGAAGAGTGTAAATGACAGCTTCTTTATTGCAAAGTCAGTATGCTCAAGGGGAAACTGGAAATAATGAAAGATTTAGTACTCCTGCTGTTCATATTATTTTAGGGTCTTGACACCTTGAAAGCTCAGCAGAGACTAAAATTCTAAAGCTGACCATGAGTTTCCTTAACCTGCTGAATATTAAAACTTTTCAAGCAGTAAAAAAATTCTGTAATGATGACTGTGGCTGTGGGAATGGTCAGGGGTGGGGGATGTATCTGTAAATAACCGCAAAGAACCCAGGTTAGAACAGAGGTAGAATCTTTCTGTTTCCATGGATAGAAAAATAACATTATGGAAAATAAGTGGAAAAATTTTAACTGACAATTTAGTAATTGTGCAAAAATATTTCTCCTCAAACATATCTAAAAGGGCCATTGTTGTTTTGTTATAATATATATCAATAGGTCAACATTTTTTCAAAAAGCAGTGACCTTAGATAATGATATATCTTTGTCTTTTTTATCATCTGATGCATTTGATAATAATGGGTGTTGCCTTATGTGAAGCAACTGGACTAAAAAATCCAAGAAAATGAATAACAAAATAGAAATCACCTCTTTAAGTAATAGCAGACAGATAAAGGGATATTATTTGAATTTATTTTCAAGCATATTTAATTCATAATAACAATAGTTAACATTTTTAAATGTGACCATATTATAGACAGTCTCAATTGTTACACATATTAATTTATTAAATCCTCATAAAATTTCTAAAAATTAGTATTATTAATCTCTCCATTTTACATATGAGGAAACTGAAAGCATAGAAAAATGAAGGAATTTCCCCAGGTTCACATAGCTAGAAAGTTTTAGGATGATATTTGAACCAAATCATTAATGTTTCCCATATAATTATCATTATATAGTCTTACCAATTTTAAATAGAACATTTTATGGGAAAGGGCTTTGCTAATCATAAGACACAATACATAATATATTTCTTAACATTATTCTGGCCTGAGAACCAAAGGGAGGTCATTCCAAATATTGGCTGAAAGCAGATGGCATCATTATTAGCCCATTGAAATCCCCAAGCCAAAGACAGTCATCTTGCTCATCATAAAAAGTAAGGTAATAACAGCAAGTTATTATTTTATGTGCTGGTTATTTGAAACTAAATGTTTGCATGTCATTTCAGTACTAGGACAAAACTAGGTTAGTTTCCCTTCAAGAATGAGACATAGGATTCTTGTCGGTATTTGTTAGTACAAGTATGCATTATTTTATCGTGCTTCCTCTTATTGAACTTCACAGATATTGCATTTTTTACAAACTGAACATTGGTGTCAACCCAGTGTTGAGCAAGTCTATATAGGAGCCATTTTTCCAACAGTATGTGCTTACTTTGTGTTTCTGTGTCTTATTTCAGTAATTCCTGCAGTACGTCAAACGTTTTCATTACCATTAATAGGTTGATCTGTGAGCAGTCATTTTCAGTGTTACTATTTTAATTGTTTTGGGGCACCACAAACTACACCCTTATAAAACAGTGAACTTAATCAATTAATATAGTTTGTGTTCTGACTGCTTCACTAACTGGCCATTTCCCCTCCTTCTCTTGCTCCCCAGGCCTCACTATTCCTATTCCCTGAGACACAATGATATTGAAATTAGGCCAATTAATAATTCTCCAGTGGCCTCTGTGTGTTCAATTGAAAGGAAGAGTTGTGCCTCTCTCACATTCAATTAAAAACTAGAAATGGTTAAGTTTAGTGAGGTAGGCATATCGAAAGCCAAGATAGGCCTCTTGCCTAAACAATTAGCTAAGTTGTGAATGCAAAGAAAAAGTTATTGAAGGACATTAAATATGGTACTCCAGTGAACATATGAATGAATAAAAAGCAAATCAGCCTTATTGTTGATACAGAGAAAGTTTTAGTGGTCTGAATAAAAGATTAAACCAGCCATAACATTCCTTAAGCCAAAGTCTAATATACAGAGCAAGGCCCCTGTGTTCAATGTTATGAAGGCTAGGAGAGGTAAGGAAGCTGCAGAAGAAAAGTTTGCACTTAGCAGATGTTGGTTTATGAGGTTTAATGAAAGAAGCCATCTCCATAACATAAAAGGGCAAAGTGAAGAGGCAAATGTTGATGTAGAAGCAACAGCAAGTTATCTGTAAGATCTAACTGCGAACACTGATCCAGGTGGCTACGCTAACCAACATATTTTTGATGCAGATGAAACAGTCTTCTATTGGAAGAAGAGGCCATCAAGAACTTTCATAGCTAGAGAGAAGTCAATACCTGGTTTCAAAGCTTCAAAGGACAGGCTGACTCTGTCTAGGGACTAATGCAACTGGTGGTTTGAAGTCGAAACCAATGCTCATTTTTTTTTTATTTCAGCATATTATGGGTCAGCATATTACAGGGGTACAAATGTTTAGGTTACATATATTGCCTTTGCCCCACCCGAATCAGTGCTTCAAGCACGTCCACCCTCCAGACAGTGTGCACCGCACCCATCAGGTGTGAACCAATGCTCATTTACCATTTCAAACTCTTAGGGCTGGGGCCAGGTGCAGTGGCTCATGCCTGTAAATCCTCGAATTCTGGGAGACCGAGGCAGGAGGATTGCTTGAGCTCAGGAGTTTGAGACCAGCCTGAGCTAAAGTGAGACCCCGTCTCTACTAAAAATAGTAAAAATTATCCAGGCATGAATGGGAGCAAGAGGATTGCTTGAGCTCCACAGTTTGAGGTTGCTGTGAGCTAGTCTGATGCCACAGCACTCTAGCCCGGGTGACAGAGTGAGACTCTGTCTCAAGAAAACAAAAACAAAACCTTAGGGCCCTTATGAATTATGTTAAATCTACTTTGCCTGTACTCTAGAAATGGAATAACAAAATCTTGATGACAGCACATCTGTTTACAGCATGGTTTTATTGAATATTTAAAGCCCATTGTTGAGATATATTCCTCAGAGAGAAGATTCCTTTCAAGATATTACCATTCATTGACAATGCACCTAGTCACCCAAGAGCTCTAATGGAGATATCCAAGGTGATGAATGTTGTTTTCATGCCTGCTAACACAATATCCATTCTTCAGCCCTTGAATCAAGAAGCGATTTCAACTTTCAATTCTTGTTATTTAAGAAATGTGTTTTTGTAGGTCTGTAGCTGCTGTAAACAGTGATTCCTCACATGGAGCTGGGTAAAGTAAATTGAGAGCTTTTGCAAAAGGATTCATCATTCCAGATTAATTAAGAACATTTTTGATTCATGGGAGGAGGTCAAAATATTAACATTAACAGGAGTTTAAAAGAAGTTGATTCCAACACTCAAGGATGACTTTTGTGGAGTTTAAGATTTCAGTGGAGGAAGCCGGTACAGATATGGTAAAATAGCAAGAAAAGCAGAATTAGGATTGGAACCTGAAGATGTAACTGAGTTGCCATAATCTCATGATCAAATTTGAATGGATGAGGAGTTGCTTCCTATGGATGAGCAAAGAAAGCGGTTTTTGAGATGAAATCTACTCCTGGTGAAGATGCTGTGAACCTTGTTGAAATGACAACAAAGGATTTAGAATATTACATTAACTGAGTTCACAAAGTGGCAGGAGGTTTTGAGAAGATTAACTCCAATTTCAAAAGAAATTCTAGTTTGGATAAAATGCTACCAAACAGTATTGCATGTTACACAGAAATCTTTCGTGAAAGGAAATGTCAATAAATATGGGAACCTTTATTATTGTCTTATTTTAGAAATTTCCATAGCAACACCAACCTTTTGCAACCAGCCCCCTGATCAGACGTCAGCCATCAATGGCAATGCAATATTTTTAATTAAGGTATGCACTTTTTTAAGGGATAATGCTATTGCACATTTAGTGTAAACATAACTTTTGTACATACCAGGAAACAATAGAAAATTTGCTTGAGTTGCTTTATTGTGACAGTTGCTTTATGCGGTGGTTTGGAATCAAATCCACAATATATCTGAATTAAGCCTATAACTAATTTCTGAAACAGAAGATGCTGATTATTAACAGAAAGGATATGATATGTTAATCTGATTTTGCTGTTTATTTGAGGGGTGAGAATGCATGAATGACTTCTGATTTCAGTGTAGTATCTTATCTCATATGAATGCTCTCAAAAATTATAGATGAATTAAGCCACATTTAAAAGTCAGGGAGCACAGGGATATAATAAGCTTAATTCTCTCTACTGCATATTCTTCTTTTCTGAACAAGAAAGCATTTTTCACAACATTCCTTTTCAATATCTCTATTTAACTTACCATATGCCTAATTTAAGAAGAACATTCCTGAAATTCCTCACGAACTACTGTTTCTGGAAGAATTGTTGATGCAGACTAACTGTATTCAATTGTACAATTCATTAAATATTTGCTGAATGTCCATTCTACACTAGACACTGTATTAGAGGCGAGGAATATAAAATTAAGTAAAGCATGATGCCCACCATTGAAGAATCTAGTTGGTAAGACGTGTAAACAATTTTGATGCCTGAAAGAAGGTTAGAGAAGACCCTACAGGAGTGCCAAGAAAAGCAGCCTAGTGTAAAACCTAACAGTTCAGGCAAACCTTCCTGTACATGACCTTTGACTGACATTAGAAGGTTATGTAGAAATGACTCAGGAGAAGGTTGAGGCAGACAAAGTGAGGGGAGGAAAAGAAGGTATTTCAGGAAGCTACAACAGTAGTAGCAAAAACATACAGGTAGTATGACAAACTGTAAGCTGTCAGGAATTGTTATAGACAAATATCTGAGAGGTACAATAACATGAAAAGAAATAAGTGATTTAGGTCAAAAGAGATCTTATACATTATATTAGAGAGGTAGAATTTGATTCCATGAATGATGAACACTATTAAAGAGGATTATTAGGGGATGAATTAAAAGTCAATTGCTTTGAAAGTGTGTGGTGCAGGTATTTGAAGTCAACAAGACTGTAAACACTTTTTGCAATGCAGAATCTTGACAAGAGACAAAGAGAGTAAGCAGGCAGTAAAGAGATTTGATTCAATGAGATATGAGGAGTAGATGAAACCAAAGACGAGAAGACATGAGAGCATGCTAACTGCCTTTATCTTGGTAAAGTTGCTTATGTGAAGGGAGTATTAGATTTGCTTATGTTTCAGTAGAATGGTGATAGGACAGAAAATGGAATCTATATAAATACAGATTTCAGATACATATAACAAAAGCTTTTATGTCAGAGATGTAAAATGCTAGAATAGGTTTCCTCAGGAAACAGTAAGCACCACCGTTATCAAATATACTGGCTGTCCAGCTACTTGGGGCAGATTTGGTAAAAGAAATTTAAGCATGGTTGGAGATTCTGAACATATCTTACAACACTTACATATTCTATTTCCTGTATAGAGTGAAATGTATTTCTCTTACTTAGCAATGAACACTATGCTTTCCAATCATTGTTTCCTACTATTGCTTTTGCTCTGATTGCAACAAAAATATTCCACTTCAGTCATTTTTCACTTTTCAAAAATGTGCTTTATTTTCCCATAAGCTTTATTAAAAGATAATCCACATGCTATTCAATTCACCCACTTAAATGATACAATACAATCATTTTAAGTATATTCACAGTGTTGTGAAAGAATGTGGTCATTTTTAGGAAAGATTTTAAATTTATTAACTCTGAATTTTTATATTTATTGAAATAAGCTCCATTATCTGGAAATTTGATTTATATAGGATAAATGTGAGAATTTCAAGAGAATAAGGTAATATTGAACATGAGCAGTTTGAACTAAGAGATATTGTCTAGTGCTAGATTAAAAAATTACTAGTTTCTTTATAAATGCTCCCTGATGCATGATTTATATTAAGTACTCTCACACATAACTGATAAGAATCACTGCTTTATTTATTTAAATATTTTAAATTTATAATAAAATTTTAAGAGTAGCACAATAAAATTTTAAATACCTTTCATTTATATTTACCATGTTAATATTTTTTTCACATTTACTTTATTATTTTCTATGTGTATACATACATACTGATATTTTGGCAGACACATTTAAGAGCATCTTACAGAGATCATGTCCCTTGAGCCCCAAATAATTAATTATGTTTCTCCAAGAACAAAGACAATTTGTCCCAATATTGGTAATGTTGACATTAGCCACCTGGTTAGGAAGATAAATAATCATATTTTAAAAATAAATATTTCCAGACTTCATTTCAGAGTAAAGCAAAAATAGGCAGAGGTGAAGTCCCTGTAATTTTAGGTGATTCTGGTGATCATTCTGATTGGAAACTACACATCTGAATGAGTGTATTTCAGATGTTACTACCTTCTATTAAGATCATGAGCTAAGAGACAGAGGGTGATCCCTTTACTAGGAAAGTAACAGCCTATGTGCTTTTTCTTGGGGTGAATTAGATTAATCTTAGTTTCCAAATTGACTTCTTCTCTCCCACGTGCACACTAGTCCTCCTCCCAAACTGGCAGAAATTGTCAAGTCAAGCTTCATACTGCTCCTATTCCTGTGTTCTTTCCTTACAGGCCCAGCAGAAATCCTACATCAGACTCACTGTGGGATGGGGAGGGTGTACTGGAAAATTACAGGAAAGTGTACTATCTGTATATAGAAAAATCACAGAAACATTAGAAAAGTCCCAAAAGGTGAGATAGCCTAGTGTAGTCATGTGCTGCAAATGTTGAAAAAGCACATGAATTTTTGTGGAGAGTCAGGGTCTCAAGTCGTCTGACTTTGGTACCATTAAGCTGCAGACACACACTTCATATGTTCATTAGTTTTTATCCAGTTTGATAACCTCTGCCTTTTGATTAGGTTGTTTAATCCATTCACATTTAACAGATGCTATTGATATAATTGTATTTATATTTGATATTTTCTTTTTTATTTTCTGTATGTCTCCTGTCATTTTTGTTCCTCTATTCCTCCTCTACTGCTTTCTTTTATGTTACATGAGTATTTTCTAGTGTGCTACTAGTTCCTTTAATGATTTTTTTCATTGTATCATTTGAGTTATTTTCTTAGTGTCTGCTCTAGGTTTTACCAGATACATTTTAACTTATGAAATTCAAGTTCATACTAACTTAATTCTAATGAATTATAGAAATGTTACTCCTATGTAGGTATGTGCTATTAGTATATATGATATATAAACATATGGTTACATGTATTGTTATATATATGGCATCTATCTATGTCACAAGTCCATAAGACATTTCAATAATTATGACATTTTATAATTCTATGTAATCTAGGTATCCTGCCCCTCCTGGTAAGATATTATTATATATTCCTCGATTGGTTGCTGAGGAGAGAGACCATGTCTCCTCAACCACACCTCCCAGATGGACATTTCTATCAAACTGAGCAGGAACATAGGAATGAGGGAGGGAGAAGGTTCTGGGACAAGTGACATAGTCTTTCGCTGTTCTTACCAAGTTTTAGTAGATTTTCTTGAATAAATGTTTCTTTATGTGGTTCATACCCTTAGAAAATTTTCCAGAAACAATAATTGGTTTTGATTTAAAAAAAAAATGATTCTTTTCATTTATGCTCGTTTCACTGGGGACTGTGTCTGCAGAACTCCTCATTCCTCCATTTGTTAAGTGGAAACTCCATCAAATTTTGGGATTCTCTTCCGTCATTCATTTCAGTTAATCTGCATGTTATTCTTCAGCTTTTCTTTATTTGCATCTTTGCAAATCTCTGCAATGAACAGATCCTTCTTTGATGCTACATAGTATTCAATTATTATGTGGTTGACAAACATAACACAGCTTATATACATTTTGTGTGTGTTATGAGATTGTTCTTCTTGCCCAAAACCTTTTAAATTGCTTCAGGCAGATGCTCAAGTTCATCTATGTGTTGCCAAGGACCCTAGATGTTATTTTGCATATAGTATATGTTACTTAAATATTGTATTGAATTCAATGCACAGATCCTATTCTTTATATCAACATAATAGTTATATATTTCTATTTCAAGGCAAAATATTTAGAGCTTTAAGAATAACTTATTTAGAACAATTAACTCCTTCTGGTTTGCTAAGGACTTTCTTAGTTATTATACTAAAAGTCCTGAGGCCCAGAAAACTCCTCAGTGTCAGACAAAATGGGGAAAATTGATCCTTTAACTTATAGTTAATGCTTGTAGCATACATTATAATTTACCAAATTGATTCAAATAGAAGTACAGCTTCGTACAGTGAATCACTATACACACAGGACAAGTTTAATTATAATTTTAAGTTATTCTGAGAACATGTTTAAAATTCAAGAACTTATATATATACATAAAATCATGTTATGTCTATCTCTTTGTTTTGTTTCTATATATCTAGCAACCAGCACCCAATATCTATCAAGCTTGATAAGTAAATTTTATTTATATAGTCAGTTCAGTCTAACACTGACATAGAGTTTATAATACATAAGCTAACTACCACTGAGATGCAGTGAAATATAGAAAGAAACCACTAATTTTTTGGACAGAGAGAACTAAGGTGACATACAATTCCTTTTATTTACCTTGTGCAATTAGGTTTTCCTCCAATATCTATTTTCCTCATAATTTATAAAATTTGAAAATAATACTTGCCTAATAGCATAATCATGAGTGTTATTATAAAAATGAAATGAGATAGGTATATGTTGCCTAGGCATGGAATTATGCATATGTGTGTATGTGTATTCTTTTTCCCTTTTCCCTCTTTCTACATTATTTCGTATTACTTTCCAGACAAATATCCTTCCTTACAAACTTATACTTAGTTCTGGTATCAAGTCGTGGCATACATAGCCTTCAACTTTAAAATGTCTTAATTACAAGGCTCCCATACAAACCCCACAACACTGAACACGATTATTCAGGCCCTATTTCAAAGAGTGGTGCTTTTGTTTGGTTCTCATTCAGTACTTTCTGGTATCCAGTTTTCAGCCCTGCCACCTCGTGAGATTTGGCAACCCCCTTTCTCTGGATGCTATCCTTGCAGAAAACTTAATGCCTTCTGGAATACAGGTGAAACTTATTTGAACCTTTTTTACTCAGCTAAACATCTTCAGCAGCTTCCAATAGTTAATCGGGTCCAAAACTATAGATCTAGTACCAGCTCCTGGCATCTTCCTGATGTGCTACCTTTATGTGACTGAATGAACCCTGTGCCTGACTAAACCATAAATGTGAGACAACAAAGACCATTTTCTATGCTGGTATTTTGCCCAATATAACAATTGGGAGACAATTATAAGAAAAGACTATCGACGAAGTGATAATGAAACCACTTGTACATTGCCTGGACAGTTTTGAAAAAGAAAATGACCCACATCTAAAATCTGTAGATCATTTTCAGGAGATACACCCTCCCCGAGTGAACCGTCAAACGTTTTACTATGTGTTTGCAACAGTCCCCTTCCAATCTAAGGGGAAAATATTTTAATTGCAACTAATCACAACAGTGCAACATGAATTGTCTAATTTGCCCTAACTCACCAGCTTTGATGAGCAAAAGACTTAAGTGCCAAATATGTTTGAGTCATCACATACTTATTTGGTGAATAGAGGAGATTTAAATGAAAAAATAGGTGTTTATGATGAATATATAATAAAACAAATCTAGAGTTCATACAGGTATACACAATGACTATTGCTAAAACAAAAAAAGTTTTAACAATTGAATAGAAATCAAAAATTAAAAACATTAACCTAATCTGTGCAGGCCACTTGATAGAGTACAATTTTATTACTTTTCTGTAAATGAGTTTTCAGAAATGTCTTAAAAAGTTTTATTCTCTTCATTAGGTAAGCATTCTCCCTAAAATTGTTTCTTTTAATTTGCCTAATAACTTTCTCACAGTTAATGGAAAAGCTAACTTTGACCCTGTCCCAATTCCCAAATACATTTTGTAAAAAGTATTTGATAGTACACAGTTACTCTAAAGTATTACATCTCATTCTGTAAGCAATAAAAATGTAGGAATAATGATTCAGGCCAAGGTAGGAAATATTCTTTCATCCAAATAATAATAATAGATCAAAATCTTTTTACTCTTAACTCCTCTCAGTTGCTAATGTTTCATCTTATTTTTTATCTTGTAGCTGACAATTGAAAGTAAATTTAGTTCGATTTATTGTAGCAAACATTTTACAGAGCACCTAAGCTACCTGCAACAACACTTAGATTGTAATTGCCTCATCAACAATCACAATTAAACCTTATTCTTAAGAATCTTAATATATTCCTCTCAAACTTTCTTAACTACTAGTTGCTGATTTCCTATTAGTTCCTTTTTTTAATTCTCCTCCTTATTCTTATTTTCCCCTTAGTAGACTTAAAACTTATTTCTTAGACAGTTTAGATAGCTTCTATTGCTTGTTTTAAATGTTTGATAAGAAACTAACATTTATAAAATCATTTAATAAATGCATAAGTCTTCTATCCTTAAATTTCTCATCTGGATACATGTGATAACATTAAAATAGATCTCTAAAGAAAGATAAATAATAATATGTGTTATTGAAATTATAATTGTTATATGTTTATTTCCCTTCAAGTTGCTTTAGCTTTCCTCATTTTTTTAAACAGTCATACGTGGTCTTCTAACTGGGTATCCTTCTACGGATCTGGATGTTAACTTCCAAAAATTTCCCTTTTCTCTTCCAGTTTCATAGTTTATGTGGCTCATGTATTTTGTCTGTAGCTCAGAGCAAGAATAATTTTATCTTTGAAAAGAATTGTATCTTCCCCCAAAGCTTTATACCTCTCCTTTAGTTTATTTTGTAGAGACCTCAGAGCAGCTTGCTCTAATGTAAAGAAAACAAAGCTAAAATAAATAGTGATCAAGTGTGTCCTCTGTACTTAATAGTTTTAATAAATTCAGAGTCTTGGATTTCTTATATATCAGAAAATGCAGACTGTAATACCTGACTAAATAAGTAAAAAATGTGCTCAATAAATGTTGATAATTCCTCCTTAAAAGTATCTCTGAGTCTAGACCATCAGAAGTCCCTTATATTGGAGCTAATTGTCAGTTTATTCAATTATTTTCCTCCCTTCATGTCACAGAACATCCCTAATTTCCTCAAGCATGAAAGGCACCTTTTGCCTTTTCTCGTGTTCTCCACATGAAGCCTCCAAAATTCCTCTAAGCAGCACATATTGCTGTCTTCTTATAAAATGTTATCTTCTTATTTCCTTTACCTTACTTATTATCTATTTTAATTTATGTTAAGTTTCTCTCAAATGAGAATAGCAAAAAACTGTATTTTGTTTTGCTTATTATACTGGAAGTTTCTTTCAAGTAGGAAGGATTCATCACTGAATTTATGGTTCTTGCTGTAATATATTGTACTTGCATGTGTGAAGTGAATTTCTGTTATTAACAATGTCACGATCATATTTCAAACATGGAATTACTCAATACATATTTTTGAGTATTCCAACATATTTTTCCTAAAGTCTTTTTCAGATAGCTTTATAGTAACTATTCAGTGGAACTGAGTCAAATGCCTGTTGTTCCAGGTCACCACTGAATTTATTTACACTCTCTAGCAGAGACGGCCAAATGGCTATGAAGTAAGATCATTTTACTTTGAGTTGTTTACCATTTGAGACTCAAATATAGACATCATATTTGAAAGAAAGCTTTTATTTTTCTTTTTTTCTTCTAAGTCAACTTGCATTTTCTGCTTGTGATTTGTCTGCTCTTTTTCTTTTTTTTTCTTTTTTTCTTTTTTTCTTTTTTTCTTTTTTTATTTCGGCATATTATGGGGGTACAGATGATTAGGTTACGTATATATAATGCCCTTGCTCCCCCTACCCCCCAAGTCTGAGCTTCAACTGTGTCCATTCCCCCGGAGGTGCGCATCGTACTCACTGTTTGTGCATATGTCTGTCCCCTCCTTCCCCTCCCCCCACTCCCTGCCCAACATCCAATAAATGTTATTCTTATACGTGCACTTAAGTGTTGATCAGCTAATACCAATTTGATGGTGAGTACATGTGGTGCTTGCTTTTCCATTCTTGGGATACCTCGCTTAGTAGAATGTGTTCCAGCGCTTTCCAGGAGAATACTAGAGGTGCTATATCACCATTGTTTCTTAAAGCGGGATAGTACTCCATGGTATGCATATACCACAGTTTATTAATCCACTCACATATTGATGGACATTTGGGTTGATTTGTCTTCTCTTTTGCTGATTTGTACTCTGAAATTATTCACATTCTCTTAATTCTTTAAATGGTCTGGGGTAGCTTATGAAATGAATTTATTTGTCTAGTTTCCTATTGATCACTGATTACTACTATATTTTCCAACAAGAGAGTTTCATATCTATTTATTATATATTTAAAGTAACTATTTAAAAAATAAAAATAATATAAAAAATTTCAAATAACTGTGAGAAAGGTGCTACTCTCCAAAAGCACTTAAAGAAATTATAGAGAGAAGAAAAAGAACTGTGAACTTTGTACTTAAACAGGGCACAACCTCAGTACTTGGAGGTAAAGCAAAGAACCTGAATCTCTAGCAGGCAAAGAAAAAACCCAGATTACCCAGGTCAGTAATAGACTATGTAGACAAGAATATGCTCTCATTTGGAGCATAACAGGACAGCTTCAAAAATAATTCATCATCTTTACGAATATCTGGGCACTTAGTAATAGAAATTTCCTTTGTTTTATTACTAGAATAATGTAAAATCTGTTTAAAAATAAAAGCAAATTCAGCATTGGCTATGTAGTTACAGTCTTCTTAAAAATTAGAGCTGTAGATCTGTATTACAAATCCATTGAGTTTGGTCAACTTTGAATTTTTAGTTATCCCTAAATCTTGTAAAAATTTTGTGGTTCCTCAAAAAAATAAAAGAAACTAAATATTAAGTAATAAGGTGATATTTTACATGTAAAAAAGCAACTGTATACTTTGGGTTTTACATGCCCAGCCTGATCAATGTCAACATTGTCATATTCCAGTTTAACATTTTTCCAGTTTAGCTAGGTTTTTGTAAAGTTTAAATCATTTAAACATGGAAAATGTTTAGAATACTTTCGGGTATATAGCAGGAGCCACTGTTATATTTTTACTGCCTTGTACTGATATTCTAGCCATTTTAATAAGCTGCTGAAACTGTCAAATTTTAATTTTATTTTCAACAGTCTTAGAATTAAAAATCAACTCAAAAATTTAGATTGATATATCGATTAAATTTAAGTAGTAGAGCTATTAGTAGTGTGACCTTTGAAAGCTGGCTGCTTTTGTTCAAATCATTTTCCCATCCTCCTTACAGACATAATTTGATCTTCTTGGGCCTCAGTTTCTCCCTCTGTAAACTAATATCAGCTATGATATTTAAACAAATCTGGGCAAAGTGCCCAGCCCAGAACTCAGCACAAATTAGTTATTACAATGTCATTATATCTTGATAATCAATTAACTACAACAATGTCACTGTATGTTGATAGTCAATTGTTAATGTAAATAGAAGTAAACTTGTTCAACACAGTACACATTCTTTGTAACAGTTCCTTTTACATTGACTCTCAGTCAGTTGACTATGTGGGGTGAAGGGAAACAAAATCATTTTATTCACAAAGAAATTCATCATTCTCTATAATGTGTTAAATCCTCCATAAACAAATCTGGAAATATGTATTCTTAATGATTCACCTGGTGTAAATTTAGAGAGAATGCTATTTTTTCCAATGCAAACAAAATAAGCAGAGTATGCTAGTAAAGGTGTTGTTTCTTTAATACTGTCAACTATAGATAGAATTCCACTATCAAAGGAAGATTCAGATTGATCAATAACTTGATAAGATCATGCCTAAAGTTTTATATATTCAATTGTCTCACTGGAGATAGCTTCTGCTGAGTTTGTGAGCAATGGCTACCCAAAGAGATTAAGGAGAGATTAAATACATGCAAATTATTAATAAGTCACTGATAAATTTTAAAATTCAGAACTAGTATGAAGAAATATAAGGATGTAGTTAACCAAAACTCAACTCTTCTCAATTCTGTTCTCCCCAACAAAAATAGTTTCTCATCTTCCGTTACATGTCTTTCATTCTAGACTTCTACACCCTTTTAGGTATCAAAACAATATGTGTCTTTCATTGCTTATTCTAACTCACTTCTCTCCCTCTGTTCGCCAAAAATCTTCTTCACGTCTTTCTCATCCACTAAAACCACCATCCAGAACCCTGTCAAAGCACTTATCATTTTTTTGTTTATTACATAAACATATGTAAGTATTATACTTTTCAAACCATCACTCTCAAAATGCACAAAATGAAAAGATACTTGTGAGTTGAGAATGTATTGAACAAGCTCTCATATACCACACGTGAAAGTAATTTATTTTTAAAAATTTTCTTGATGTAAAATGTGTATCTCAATGTTTAATGAAATGTGGTATGTATATGTATGCATATGTGTGTAGGTGCATTTTTCCAAATCTATCATAAACTTATCTATACGTAGATATATGAATATAATAAGGGTTTTTTTAAGGGCTGGAACATTGGGGTGTTTATGATCTTTATGGGCCTTAAGCTCTGTTTTCTTAGCAAATTTTAGTCAACTCAATTTTTGTTTCTTTAGCAAAATAATTTTTATATTTTTTCTTTCATTTTTTTCTTTTTGGTAAAATAATTTCTCAGTTCCTTAGCTTCTGTAAATGGAGTTAATGGAAGCTAAATGCCTTCAGCATATTTGCAAGTAGACTTCATGCAAAAACTGACTATAAAAAAATAATTCTCTTGAGAGTCCTAAACACTAACTTTAGCAGAGTTGTGAAAAAGACGAATAGGAAAAATTCCCTGGAGATTAACACATTCAGCTACTACTGCAGTTTCTAAATTCCACATTCCCCTTTATTCGTTTGTGTTTCCCTGGGTTTTTTCGAGTTATTCCATATCTGCTTTTTCTTTTCATGTCCACCAATGTGTACACGATACCTCTATTTTTTCATTTAACATTTTTTGATTGTTTCTGTGTGTTTGTTTCCTGCATACTTTCAAATAACATAGGAATTTATAATATATTTTAGCAGTACTTTGTCATAGCCATTGTTAAAAGCCAGTGGTTGTCTACACTTAGAATTAGTAAAGCAATCCATGAAGGATAGTTTCTGGTATAGAGACTAACACACTTATTTTTTTTCGTAATGTGAGCTTTAAAACTGCTCCCTATTTCCTATGCAGAGTCCAATTTCTGGTTCTATAAAATTTTATTCAGCTTTTCACCTTTTTCATTTTATTATTTAGCAGATAGAAAATTACTTTTATTTTTATGGCCTATTTTCTTAGAAAATACTGAAGAATCATATAGCTATTGGAAAAAAAATTGTATCCATAAGGCTATATACAATATTCATTGAGATGATAAAATAGTTAATCCTTTTTGAATACTGTTCACCTTATCTTTTTCCTTTAATATTTAAAATGTAAATTTTAATAAAATGTATATATTCTTAGGACCATCAAAGAGGCATGTAAGCAACAAATACCTGATTATGTAAAAAGCTATAGGGTCATAATCCAAACAAAAATAAATATGTTTTTTACAGTATTTTCTATCCATTAATTATCAGGGATAACCCTGAGCCAATATTTTGGAATAAGTCTAAGGGCTGAAACACTGAAATTCTCATAGTTTCTAGAATCGTTTTCTAGATTTATGAACAAAGTATTCAAATATGATGATTTTTCTTCATTTAGACCATAGTTACAAATGAATACTATGCCATTTTATTGTTTAGCTGAAATTAATACTATAGAGATCAAGTTATTCATTTAACAAATATTTACTGACTACTCTAACCTAAATCACTAATACTCAAAGCAGATACCATCTTTCAATGTAATTGAATAACTAACTGTTTTAAAATTTTATTTCTAAACTCAAGAGCCTGCTGTTATGAAAATCCCCCATCTCACTAGTGGGTGTATTCTTATTTTACTCTCCTTTGACTCACTAGAAATCATTTCCATGAACTTTAAAATAACATGGTCTGCCTCTGTACAACATTAGAGGCAGAAAATCAGTGCATCAAAAGGCAAATGCTAAAAGAATAAGGGAAAGAATAACTAGAAAGGTGGGGCCAGGCAAAAGGCGAGGAACCAGATATGGTATATTTGCCATGCATTAAACCAAAGGGAACCTTTCTTCAAAGCTGACTCAGTTCTTGGCAACAGCATTGCTTTCTGGCTCTTGTTGTGCTCAGTGACGATGATGATGATGATGATGATGATAAAATACCCAATGATAAGGAATGACATAGTTCTAAATTAATACCTTGCACAATAACTCTGTGAAAAGATAGTTAAGCAAAGGAAAACAAAACAAACAGAGCATACCTAAGCATGTCAAGTAATTTTACATTTTGTTGCTTAGTTTTCACAACATATTTTCACTGTCATTCTTAAGTGAGCAAACAGGTTTTCAGACCAAGGAAAGATAACTCATACCCCGTGTTTCTTCAACTGACATAATTCACGTTTGTTATTTTCTCCGAAGACATGGAGCAAAGACAAGTTTTATGTTGATTCAAAAACAGTCCTGTCTTTTGACAACCCCTCATGGGTATCAATTAGATCCATCTGTGTCTAGAAGTTTAGCAAGGCAGACCACTACTCATTATAAGTAAGACTAGAGAGATTATTTTATTTCACATGAAGTAGCAATAGCACTTGTCAGATGCTAACTCCTATGACATAAAAAATTTAAAAAAATTAAAAAAACATTTATAGCAGGAGAATTTCTCTCATATATAATGTTCCTTTGTTGCACACACCAAAGTCTTGACTCTTAACAATTTTCTTGGATTTAAACTGTGTACCTTTACCTGATGATATTTTCTGCTTGAGGACTTTTTGATTTTTGTGGGGTTCTTTAATATGGCATTAAAATTATATTTTTGTTAATATTTTGACCTCATCATTCTTTTGTCAGTCTTCAAAATAGAGTATACAGTAAATTATTAAAAAACAGTGTATTCTTCTGACATGGATTTCTACTATGTACCTAAATTCTCACTTGTTGAGCTATAGAGAGTTAATTAATATTTATTTATCTCTTTATTATTTTTGTTACAACCTTCAACATTTCTTCAATAACTTCATATTCTTGAAAAAAAACTGTAAATCTATTCACCAGGCATTTTCCACTTTCATAATTATCAACAGCATATGCAGGTGCTTCAGAGAAAAGACTGATGAATGATGACGAGTTAATACATAACAACCATCAATGGAGCAGATTCTTAAGAATGTCTCAGCAAACACTGGAGATGTGTGTGTGTGTGTGTGTGTGTGTGTGTGGGTGTGTGTGTGTGTCAGAAGTGTGGAGCCCTCATGGGTGGAATTAATGCCCTGTAAAAGGGACTCAGAGAGCTCTCTTTCTACCATTTGTAAATACAAGCAGATGACCTTCTTCTAAATAGGAAGCAGGCCCTCACCAGACATTGGATCTACTGGCATCTTAAGCGTGGACCTCTCAGTCTCCAGAACTTAAAGACATAATTGTTCGTTGCTTAAGCCACCAAGTCTAGATGGTATTTTATTATGACAGCCTGAACTGACTAAGGGAGAGATTGGTACCCAGCAGTAGGGGTATAGCTATAACAAATACCTAAAATTGAAAAAGAGGCTATAGAACTGGGTAATGGGTGAAGGCTGGAAGAGTTTTGAGATGCCATAAATATGAACATCCAGGGATATAGTGATGAGGAACCAGAACCAAAAGAAGAACTATACACAAAGATTCTGCTTTCTTAGAGAGTATCTATTCATAAATAATCACAAACAGAATGTTGGTGGAAATATGAATTGTAAAAGTCATTTTGAAGAAGTCTCAGAGAAATGAAGACATGCTATGGGAAACTGGAGGAAAGGCAATTCTTGTTATAAAGTGGCAAAGAACTTGGATGAATAATGTTCCTAGTCTAGTATTTTGTGGAAGGTAGAACTTTTGAGGGATGAAATTGTATATTTAGCTGAGGAGATTTTTAAGCAAAGTGTTGAAAGAGTAGCTTGGTTTCTTCTGTCTGTTTGTAATAAAATGTGAGACAAGAGAAATTGAAAATAGAATTTTTAAGAAAAAAGGAACCAGAATTCTAAGACTTGGAAATATCTGAGCCTGTCCACTTTATAAAAATTGAGAAAGTATGTTTAGAAGAGAACACTAAGGGTTGATCAGCAGATTATTTGATAACAGGATTAGTATGGGTGTGAATTGAAGACTTCATCCACTATGTCAACAACAACCAGGAACAGAGATGCAATTATCTCTGCAGAAACACTAAAGAGAAATTGGTAAAAATGAAGGAAGACTGCCAAGCTTCTTAAAAATTATGGGATCTGTTTGTAGAGCTCTTCACCTGTGAGCCTGTGCTATTCTTAGAGTTAAGGGAAGAAGAATCCCTAAAGTGATTCAACATCATCAGGTCAAGATGGATGGCTGCTTCCACAATGATTTCAAAGTGTGGAATCAATGCCTAGGAGTTCCATGAGGCAGGGCTGCCCAATGCAACCCTGTGGGTGAGATCTCCACATGTAGGTGAGGCCACCACATAGAACCACACCATGGGCTGTGTCCCTCTGAGTGCTGGGGGATATGTTGCCACCCTAGGGGTCCAGAAGCAGGACTTCCAGTGGGCCTGACAGGCAGAGAATCAATTGAACTATAAAAGGATTATTCCTGAGACTGAAGGTTTAATGAAGTTTGCCCCATAAGCTTTTGAACTTATGTAAGACCTATCATCACTTTTTTTTTTCCTCTTGCTCCCTTTTGGAATGGGAATTTCCCATCATTGTATTTTGGAAGCATGTAACTTGTTCAGTTTCATAGGTTCACAGCTGGAGAAGAATTTTGCCTCAGGATGAATAGTACCTTGAGTCTTACCTTCATTTAGTTTATATGATATTTAGGTGAAACTTTGGACTTTAGACTTAGAGTTGATATTGGATTAAGATGAGACTTTGGAGTCTCTTAGGATAGATGTGGTTTGCATGCAAGAAGGACATAAATTTTGAGGGACTAGAAGTGGAATGCTATGGACTGAATTTCTGTGTTCTCCCAAAATTCACACCTTGAAATCTTAACCCCCAATATAATGGTATTTGAGAGGTAGAGCCTTAGAGAGGTAATTAGCTCATCAGGGTGGAGCCCTCATAATGGGATTAGTGCCCTTATGAAAGATGCTAGAGAGCTCTCCTTCTGCAGTGTGTGGATACAAGGATAAGACGACCATCTGCTAAGCAGAGAGAAGGTCCTCACGAGACTCCAAATCTGGTGGCACCTTGATCTTGGACATTCTAGCCTCCAGAACTGTGAGAAATAAACATTTGTTGTTGAAATCATTCAGTATGTGATACTCTGGTATAGCAGCCAGAACTAACAAAGACAATGTTCATGTAACTTTGGGTGAAGGATTCAGATAAATATTAACACAAACAGCAAGTTATACATGTTCTCAAGCCAATTGCTGAGATTTAACTGTATGTGATCACTTCCATTAAGGTTACCACTGAATATTTGATCTATTTTATCGCTACTTACCACATGGCATAAAAATTTTAGAAGATATTAGTCTATTTCTCTCTATATCGATAGAGTGTTTTTGCTTTAAAAACCTACTTAACATTTTCTTTAGTTCTTGCATACTAATCATTCAACATTTTAGGGATGGAGTATTCAGAACAAATCTTACCTTTGTTTGTTTTTTTGTTTCCCAACAGTCGTAGGCATATAGCATAAATTTAAGCATGCAACAGAATAAATGGGAACAAGCCTCAAAACAATATTACAGGATTGATGTATAAGTGACGAAAACGGAAATCCTATTATGCCTTGATGACGCTAGTGGAATTTTTGCATTGAGAGAGAGAGACAGAGGGAGAGAGATGAGGAGGAGGCAGCTCCTGGCAAAATGCGGGCTTTGAGCAATGATTCATTTCACCCTAGGACTGACTGGAACTGTACTTCCACTCACTCCACCTCAAACCCAGCAGACACAGTTGTCACAGTGAAAAAAATGACCTGTGTATTGCAAATGTTGAAACCAACTTTTCAAACACTAATTTTGGGCAAGGGGAAAGAAATTTTGAAATAATTGTAAAATTTATTAATGTCTTACATTGTACACATTGTGAGTATCTTAATATCATTAATCATGAGAACCATTCCTCTGAGGTTATATATTAAGTCCCTTGTATAGATAAAACATTGTGGTTTGTTAGTTTGCGTGATGTGTCCAACATCAGGCCACTAGTAAACACTGGTGGAAGGGTTGGTAGTGGATGCTTTTGTTCAATTCCTGTGGCATTTCCTTTGTTCTTAGGTAAAGTCATTACATTATAAACCATCATATACTATAATTAAGTCACCATGCAGGTTTTGTTAGAGTTGTTTTTTTTAGTTTGTTTTTGTTTTGCGTCTGACACATAGAAAAGAAAATGTTTATTTTTCTCACCTAACGGCACTACTGCCCACGTCGAGGTCTTGGGCAGTGACAGCGCCAATGATCGTCCCGACTGGAGTGTCTTCGTAAACCTCCATGGTGTAGAGCGGCTTGCTGAACACCGGCGGCTCGTCCACGTCCAGCACGCTGATCTTCACCGTGGCTGTGTCTTTAAAAGGACCCGCGGAGTGAAAACGGTGGTCAAGGTGTAGGTTGGAGGCCTCTACTTTGAAAGTATATGCCTTCTTTGTTTCAAAATCTAATGGCTGTAGCGGGGACAAATCAAAAATGAAGAGATGCATTTATATAAAATGTGGCAAAAATGGTGAACATTACTTCATAGCAACTTGCAAGTATTATATAATCAATTGTACTGGTTTCAAATTTTCATTTGCCTTTATAATTGGTGGGTAAGGGAATTAAGTGCAAGGCAAACATTTTAAAAAATAAGTTACCCACGTGTAGAAGTTTCGGAGTAAATTGCAAAGATAATCAGTTGCATACGTTAAGATCGACATAGTAGACACGTGGATGCGCGTGCTAGTTAGGGCTTATTCATCTCATATGAGCAAAGTTAAAACGCCAAGAAAGCAAATGTGAAGCATTTTTCTGCTCTTATCCAATGCTGACATCTAGTGGACCTAAGTAATGATAAACAAAAATGAAATTGGATAATTGAAAATATTCTTTAGATTCCAGCTGCAAATTCAGTATAACAATATATGGGATTTTTATGGGACTGTTTTTCTTATTTTAACAATAATGCCATTTTTTATTAAATGCTTTTGAAGGTCAAGGCCTTTCCATTAAAAATGGTCTGTATCAGATTTAAATGCATACACAGTGGTAGTTATGAAAAGGGTTTTTGTTTTCTGTGTTTCCAGAACTTTGTATATGTTTGTCGGCATTGTAGTGCATCGCAAGTTTACAACAGCAAGAATTATGGCTTTCATTTTTTTATTATTATTTTTTTATTTTTATTTTATTTTATTTTTTTATTATTCCAAGGTATTGTGAGGGTACAAACATTCTAGTTACACTTTATGTCTTTGCCTCACCCAAATGCAGGTTAAAGGCGTGCCCTTCCCTCCCTTTAGTGCTCCCCGTGTCCTTTA
>CAUYSK010027083.1:0-12951 GCA_963575035.1 Avahi laniger | reverse complement strand
AGGGGGAAGGTGTCATGAGGTCAGTGTTACAATGGGTGTCCCTCTCTGCTATTAATTGTTGGAATTCTGTCAAAGCAGTTGAGGCAATGCAGTGTAAAAAATCAAAGTAAAAATGGTCAAATCGAGGAGTAACTCTTGTAGACAGCACAATAAAAAAAAGTTAGTTCAATAAAAACAGGACCCTGAGTCAGCCCAGTCCAGAAGGAGCATGAGTAGTGGCATCCACAGGGGGTCTGCCTGGGTCCAGTGGACAGCCTCTGCATGAGGCATGTGGTGGCTCCATTCAAGAGTTTCTAATTGGGACCATGACTGGAAGCACAGCTGACAAGCTTGCGGAAAGAAGTAGTAGGAGCCAATATCGGGGCCTTTCTTCCAAGACTGGAGATGCATTGCTTCTCAGCCTTTTGGCTAAGATCAAGTGTAGTATCTGTTCTTATCAGTTTCATAACTGATATGTTCTCTATCCAAGACTGGAAATGCTAATCATGTTGGTATTTTAGCAGGATGAGCAGAACCCTGTCTTCATTAATCAGTTGTTGCTGTATTATTGGGAGGAATTGCCACAGGGGTACTTGGCACAAGAGGGACAGTTTGGGTCTGGGGTTTTTGGCAGACAAGATGGAATCAGTAAGCAGGCCTCACAGTAGAGGCTAATCTAATTTTTATGCCCTCCTCAAAATTTAAATATTTATGATGATGAATCCAAGTAAAATTGTAAAATTTCCAAGTTGAAGATTAAATGTCAAAAAGAATGTTCCAGAATCCTTTGATATGAGATATCTAAGTGGAAGTCATTGGATCTCAAATGCATTCATGT
Organism: Avahi laniger; assembly: GCA_963575035.1. Taxonomy (NCBI): domain Eukaryota; kingdom Metazoa; phylum Chordata; class Mammalia; order Primates; family Indriidae; genus Avahi; species Avahi laniger. The sequence goes on along the minus strand of CAUYSK010027083.1, from coordinate 12,134 downwards.
AAACTAACTCTTCTGGCCAATTAGAAATAACGTCTGGTTGTCATCCTGCATATTACCTACCTTGCTGCTGGTTCAGTCACCCTCAGTATTAGATATTTTCATGCAGTTTCACTGTGTCTAACAATACCTATAATGATATTGGAGAAAAGGCTCTTTATAGCTCAACAAAATTTTTTTAAAAGAACATAGAAAACAACCAAAGTGGATACATAGAATTACGCACCTGCTGATGGGAAGGTAATTTCAAATATAGACATGTAAAATGAGAGTTAAGCTCTTCTTTTCCTGCATGGAAACAATGCACAGTATTTTATTTGTAATTTAGGTAACAGAACTAAGATTTTATGTAGCATTTACAATATCTTATATCATAATGCAGGATTTCGTTGCTCTTTACCAATCTTCTCTGAATTTCTATATATAGACTTCTATGATATAAGTGGGGTAAATATACTGAAACTGCTCTAGGGTTTTCCATTCTATACATATATGTGTATATACATTCTATATATAACCCTATTATATATTGATAGGGCCATGGCCTTTTTTTCTCAAAATGAATTAAAATCAAATTCAAAAAATACCTAACTCTGTTTTAATAATGAGAAATATTTTCTTCTGATGAGATACATTTTCTTTCACAGTAGAATAAGAGATTTTTTAACAGTTTCTTCTTTATCCAACCAAGCCAAAGTGAAATCCAAAATAATCAGTACATTGTAAAATTTAAAAATTAACTTTGATTTTCCTCTACATTTTTAAAACTTTCTAGTTTTTAAGAATGCTACAATGCTCATGTTATAGTTCGCTCTGGTTTAGATATGTGCTCCAAAATTGTGTTGAAAAATTAATACCCAATGCAATAGTGTTGAAAGGTGGGAACTTTAAGAGGTGATCAGGTCATGAGGGCTCTGCCCTCCTGAATTCATTAATACTGTTACCAGAGGAGTAGTTTAGTTATCACAGGACTAGGTTCCTGAAAAAGGAATGAGTTCTTCTATCTCCCACTTCCTCCCCTCCTTGCCATCCCCCTTCCACCATGGGATTATGCAGCATGAAGGCCCTCATCAGATGTGGTCCCTCAATCTTGGACTTCTCACCCTCCAGAAGCATGAGACAAATAAATATCTTATCTTTATAAATTACCCGGTCTCCAGTTTCCTGTTATAGTAGCACAAAATGGACTAAGACACAGTTTGCACTTATAGTCCTTACTAAGTAGGAAAACATCTGAAAGGATAATGGAAAATTACTACAAAATAGTCCTAATGCATTGGGCTGGAAGAGTAGGGACTACCAAAGTTTTCTAAGTTACTTTTTAAATGAAGTCAAAGTTTATAGTTTAAATTATTGTCACATTCAATAACAGAATGGAATTAAGATTGCTAATCAGCTGACATTAAGATAGGGACATTATCCTGGGTTACCCAGATGGGTTCAATGTAATTACAAGAATCTATCAGTGTGTAATCAGGAGGCAAGAGATTCAGTGTTGCAGGGATATAACATAAGAAAAACCATTGCTGGCTTTGCAGGTAGTAGGCAGACAGGAGCCGAGAATTGCAGGCAACTTCTAGAAGCTTGGGACAAAACCCAAAACCAAAAAACCCAAGAAAATGGATTCTCATCTAGAACCTCCAGAAAGGAATTCAATCTTGCTGACCTCTTCTTTCTGCTCCTCCTCCTTCTCCTAAGATAAATTCTGGGCTTTTGACACCAAGGAATGCAATATGATAAATATATGTCGTGTTAAGCCTCTAGGTTTGTAATAATTTTCTAACTCAGAATATCATCACATTTCATGAGAAGCTTTTTTTAAACATCATCTTAATATTAATAAAATCTTTTCTCCTTTCTGTCAGAATAAATGAAATTTCACCAAACTGTTGAAAAACTCCATTATATCTCCAAAGAAAAAGTTTTAGGCAATAAATCAGAATGTTAAAAACCCAGAAAAGGTGTAATGGACATAAGATTTTTTTTTTAATTGTTAGACTTGGTGATTCTTTTTTGTTTAACATAGATTTAATTCAGTTCATATGTGCAAGCACCACTGAGTAATTTTTGTATGCTGAATGGTGAATTTTTAAACAGAGAAAGTAGAATACGAATAAACACTTCCAAGTAGTGAGGCCCAAATGTTGCAGGAGCATAGCTGATGGACAACCACACAGGCTTTGTTGTGCTCGAGATTGTGTTAGATGTATAAAAACTATGTAACATAAAAAATAATGCAGAGAGGCTGATTATTTAAAAATTTGTATGAGCTAGTTAGAATTACTCAAGGATCACTGGGTTGAATAAAAGTGACAGTAGTGGTGATAATTTTGCCTATACAAAATAATATAGATGATGTGAGTTCTATTGTGTTTTTCAGAAACAAGGTATGTCTCTTTTTTGCTATTAAAATGAGTTAACTTTCCATTTATGTTACCATTAGGAAATGTCTTTTTTTTTCCAAACAGGCTTCTCAGCAAACACTTTCCTCCTTGTCTGTGCATCTTCACACTCCATCTTGAATGTAGGCCTAAGCCCACTGATGCGACCAGCAGTCACTTGACCCTTGTCTACATACAGTGATGTTCCTCACTGAAGTTTTTAAAGTATTTTCAGAACTCTCTGACTCATTGGCTTTTTAAAATGACCTCAAATGTAAGGTATTTTTCTACTTGATCAGGGTGATGAGAAATTTCTCCATATGCACCACCTGCCTCCTGAGCTTGCTCCAGGTCATCACCATCTACCCTAGCACCTCCTGGTTTGCCAGGTTGAAAAAGACATTCAAGTGTTACATCTCCTTCTTCTTTTTCTTCCTCGGGTTACTTTGTGTGCCTTTCAGTAATAACCTGATCTTGTACACTGTGAGATCTTCCAACTGGGCCCAGACAAATCTCATGATTCTCACTAAATACTGTTCCCTTTGTCCCATAAGTCATACGAACAGGAGTCTGTTTTCAATGCTGGCACTAAAAAGAGATATCTTCTTTTTTTGTAGGAAATATGCTTCTCCAGTGCATTCATGGTGATTCTCTCCTTCAGGCATCAGAGGCGATCCCAGCACCTTCACAGCTCCAGCCTCCCCCAAGGAGCCTCACCAAAGAAAAGGGCCACCCAGACCATCCTGCTGCTGGTGAGTTTCTTCATGGTCACGTACTGGTCGACATCATTATTTCATCCACCTTAACCGTGTTATGGGACTATGAGACGGTCATCCTAGGTGTCCAGAATGTTGTGGTCAGTCTCTATGCCACTGTCTGTCCCTTGATAGAAATGTGTTCCAATAAAAGAATAATAAATATTCTGCAAAATATACAAAGTGCCATCAATTTTTAACAAGATAGTGATGGAAAAAATCTTCTAAAATATAGATTCTTCTATCAATTATTCAAGTAAGTAGGATTTGTTATCTGATTTAAATAAAATGTGTAGAACCAACATATACAGACGCACACACATTTTTCATTTTGATGCTGCCAAGGGATATTTGGCTTCTCTAATTCAATGTTCATCAGTGTTTCATATTCCCATACCCAGTCTCTTATTCTTTAATTTTCATTTTTAACTTTACATACAAAACATTACTTTGCTCTTAAAATGCACTCCGAGGAAGCTCCTATTTGCAACTAAATCACTTGGCATTTTTATCTTTGAAATTATTTTAATTTACCCATTTTTGTTAAAGTTATTTTAGCTAAGCATTCAATTCTAGGTTTAATGATAGTTTCTCTCAGCATTGTTTATTTTTCTATTTTTGGCTTCACTCAAGCTGTGGAAATTTTTTTCTCATTTTCATAGATTATCTTTGTTCTCATGGTCATTTTAAGTGTTTCCCTCTTCTTTGGTGTTATAAAGTTTTACTATTATTTTGTTTAAGCCTTTTTAAAAAATTATTCTCATTTTGACACACTGCATTTATTCACTCAGTGGATTCAAGGATTCATGGATTCATGTCTGGTTTTTAATTTTAGAAACTTATAAATAACCAATGCTTTGACTATTACCTTTCATTTTTTTTTGATCTTTTTTTTTATTATTATTCCAAGGTATTGTGAGGGTACAAACATTCTAGTTACACTTTATGTCTTTGCCTCACCCAAATGCAGGTTAAAGGCGTGCCCTTCCCTCTCTTTAGTGCTTCCCGTGTCCTTTAGTTGTAGATTTGCCTCCCCATCCCCCTAATCCCTGGAGAGTATTCCTGCCATGTGGTCACCCTAGTGTTGATCAGTTAGTACCAATTTGATGGCGAGTACAAATGGATCCTGTTCTTCTGCTCTTGTGTTGCCTCACTTTGGATAATGGGCCTAAGTTTAGTCCAGGAAAGTATAAGAGGTGCTAGATCACCGTCGTTTCTTATGATTGAGTAATATTCCATTGTAAACATATACCAAATTTTAGTAATCCACTCATGGATTGACGGGCACTTGGGTTGTTTCCATATTCTTGCAATAGTGAATTGTGCTGCCATAAACATTCGAGTGCAGATGTCTTTATAGTAGAATGTTTTAAATTAGTAGAAACTTTTTATATACTTTTATTTTGCTTGCTTTGTAGCATCTGTACTTATAGCTAAAATGTTACCTTGTTAGGTAAGGATGAGATTGTATATCATTAAGTTCTTATGAGGTCAAATGAAATAGCCTATCTGAATCACAGAAATTTTATATTGTTATGAAAACCCAGATACCTGTGACTGGTTTTAGATACTCAGCTAAATAAACAACAAAAATAAAAACGAGGTAAAACCCAATTTAATTGTGAAATAAATATACTATGAAAATAGCAGTGAAAATGAAGTAAATGAATAAAATGAATGCCTTAAACATACGATACATATTTTATTATTTTTCTATTGACTAGAGAAAGTCAGTAGGGCAAAGGAGCAAAGATTACATTGGTTTTTATCCATTAGTTTGCAGGAGGAAAAAGGTCTCTGTTTTTGTTTGACCTTATATTGATTTAGTTCCTCACACAGAAGTTCAAAACCTCTCCTCCCTCCTTTTTTCCCCAAAGAAGATTTTTTTTCTGGCAATCTTGTTTTCTCAGCAAAGGTTTCTTTCAAAGGAAAAAAATCCCTGATGATCACAAAGGATGACAGAGGATGACTTGTCCTTTTTCTGTGGGGGAAAAATAATCTATTTGCAAAATAATTGGGAAGTTCAACCTAAAGGTGAATTTGTCCTGGACAGGAGAGAAAATATCAAGAGCTAGTACAGAAAAGAATTATATTATACCAAAGGAGAAGGAGGAAACTAAGAATTCTCGATGGGCCTATATTTTTCTCACAAATTTTTTGACTTATGGTAAGACCACATCTACTGTGTATTCAGGGTGTGTAAAAAAACAAAAACCAAAATCTGGACCTATCCATACCTCCTGAAACATCATATATGTACTTAAATATTAAATAGATTGAAACCTGGATGGGACTTCACAGTATAGTTATTTTATACCAGACAATAATGACTTGTGTTTGACTAAGGGAGATGGGAATCAGATTTCCAATCCAACTGAAATGAGTGTGCTCCCTATTCTGTTTCTCCATTACAGAAAAACATGAACCTGAAACTGACCTTTGCAAAACAAATCAAAACAAAGCAAAAACACTAGTGATTAACATCCATCAGGCTGACAAATCACGGATAGTTAGAATCACAGTACTACTACAAACCAGGTATGTGCTCACCTCACCTGGATAATTATTGTAGGTGTTTCAGCCCTTTATCTGGCTCTTTATAATTCCTGTGATTACTGTCCCTGTTAAACTTTTGGAGAGATAATAGAAGGGGCACAGACAGAGCTCACAAGCATTCATTCATTCAAAAAATATTATTAACTATGTGCTTTGTAACAAGCATTGTGCTAACTGGATACAAAGGAAATAGGAAAAACAGGAAGGAGGAAAGGGAAGGAGGGAGGAAGGGAAGAAGAATGGAAGGAAGAAGAGAAAGAAATCCCTCATGGAGCTTGCAGGTCAGTGGAGGTGATAAATAATAATAATACATGCAAATTAGCAAATGTGATAAATGCTAAAAGAGCTATATCATGCTATGACAGCATATAATAAGAGAAATTGACTTAGAGAGATTAGGGAAGACTTTTGTGACGTGACAACTGAGCAAAGACATGAAGCATCAACAGTGAAGGGTAGAGAAGTGTCTTTCTGGGATTTGTTTCTATTCTACATACCAGTCTGTATTCCTATCCTTACAAAATGAAATGGACCAGGCAAGAACCCTAATGATCATTTTTATCTACTTGTTCTGAAACCCCCTCCAGAGCCAGAGCTGGCCTTTAACTGCCTATGTTGGCATTCTCCAACCTCTCCCCTCCCCCCCGCCGAGTCTTCTGTCTAGGTCTAGAAAACCAAAGAAAGATACTCCCCAGAAGGAGCTTATCCCTGATCCAAAATGGATTCATCTTCACATAATGATTTGGGAGTAAAGGAAAAAAAGGAATAAAGGAATAATCCCTTTATCCTTCCCATCAAAAGCTCATAATCCTTGATATCTAAAATAGATTTTTCTTTCAAGTGTTTACAGTTTAATTTCCTCTCTCTCTCTCTCCTTCACCCTATCCTCATCTCCTTTCTCTCTCTCCCTCCTTCCCTTAATAAGATACAGCTTTACTAAAATCAGTGGTTATTTTTCTTTATAGTGTAAACTTACCACACTACCATTATATATTTTGTTCACAGAAGCACACATATAAAAACAATTAAATCAACAAATATATTCTTAATTATCTTGATAACTGAGGCATAAAAATCTGTTTTCCTGATACATTTAGATATTTTTTCTGCTATGACCAAAGATATTTGCCTTCTCTTTCCCCCTGAGTATGTATGTGAAATAATGGAAGGTAGATTATTTTGGTCAATATGTAATATTATGTCTTGTATAGATAAGTATTTTTTTAAACTTCATTTTGTTTTCTTATTAATTTTATAAAAACCTTTTCAGATACAGGAACAAAGGTCATATAAGGTAATCTATGTTTCCAAAAGATAATTATTTCTTATTCTTTTGGGTCTTGAAGATGTACCTTTGAAAACAAGATCAAGAATGGAACTGTAATAGTCGGTTTCTTAAATAGCCATAGATATAATCAATGAGTGCCTACACTTTAAAATTCATCTAGTTTATTTAAGTGATTTTTCCCATCAAGATCTAGCCACTCTTAGTTTAGCATTCTGCCATTCATTTCCCTGCTAGGCCTGCCAAGGACTCAATTCTTTATTTCTTTCATTCAGTATGCATTAGACACTCTTCTTTATGTTCCACTTATAGTGTGTCTTACTTTGACTATTCAAATGTACATAATTTAGGTGTTTCTTATACTTTTGCTTATGATTTTTTTCCTATTTTTTGCGGCTTTCCCATTTGTATGTTATTTCCTTACATATATTTTTTAGCCATCTACATTTTCTCCTTCTTTCCTGCCTTTTTTTTTGGCCTTATTTCTTTTTAATATATAAAATCCTCTACCACTTAGAAGTGTATCTTTATTTGAAAATTATCACTTCAACCATAGATTGATGTTGATTTATAATAGCAAATCTGAAAACAATATGAATATAAAAATATAAGTGTCAGCTTAAATAAATGATGGAATGATTACTCATTGAGCTATCAGCAATTAAAATGATAATTGCAAGAGTTTATAAAAACAGTGTGGATGCTCATGCTATAATGTAAGTAGAAAAGGTAAGCTCTGTGATTTGATATGCAATATTATTATGGACTTATACAAACAAAACCAACCTATTTAGAAAAAAAATACCGGAGCTTAATATATGAAAGAAGCATGATTATTTCTGCCTAATGGAACTATATAGGTGAATTTTTTTGTTTTTCTGTATTTTCATTTTTAGGAAATTAACACATTTTTTATGAAAGTTAATGTTTTTCACTCTCTTTTCTAAATATGAGCTTTACTATTCAAGACTTTAGAAATACAGATTTAAAATGACAAATTTACTCATTTACTATTAAACATTGTGGTAGGTATTTTCTAAGCTGGCTCACAATAATTCTAGACTCCTGATATTTGTGTCCTTATGTAACCTCTTCCCTTTGAATGAATGCTAGCCCAAGTTAGTTGCATCTAATAAATAGAATACAGTAAAGGAATGAGATTTCACTTTCAAGATTAGGTTACAAAAAGTAGAGAGTCTATCTTGCTTTTGCTTTCTCTCTGGCTCAGGTATTTTCTGACACTTTTAAACATTTTAGGTTTTATTTCACCCAAATATTCCCCAAAGAGCAGTTGCAATTAAAGGGTGATCCAAATACAAAATGGAATAGTACAAATTTCCAGTATTAATTAAATCAAAATGTATAGATAAAGAGAATTCTAATGTGTGAGAAATGGTGGTTGTCTTTTTTTAATTGACAAGTAAAACTTGTATATATTTATGATGGACAGTATGATGTGTTGATGTATGTATATATTGTGGAATAGCTAAATCAAGCCATTTAACATAGCCATTGTCTCACATACTTACCATTTTTTTTTGTGGTGAGAACACTTAAAATCTACTTTTTCAGCAATTTTCAAGTATACCATACATTGCTATTAACTGAAGTCACTCTGTTGTACAATAGATCTCTTGAACTTATTCCTCTTGTTTAAATGAAATTTTGTGTCTTTTGACCAATATCTTCCCAATCCTCCCACTCCCAGCCATCTGGTAACCACCATTTTACTCTCTGTTTCTGAGTTTGGCTTTTTTAGATTCCACATATAAATGAGAGCATGTGATATTTGTCTTTCTGTAATTGGTTTATTTCACTTAACATGATGTCAGCTTGGTTCATCCATGTTGTCACAAATGACAGGATTTCCTTCATTTTTAAGGCTGAATAGTATCCCATTGTGTATAGATGCTCCTTGACTTATGATGATTTACATCCTGACAAATCCATTGTGAATTGAAAATATGGTAAGTCAAAAATGCATTTAATACACCTAACCCACCAAATATCATAGTGTAGCCTAGCCTACCCTAAAAGTGCTCAGAACACTTACATTAGCTTAGAGATGGGCAAAATCACCTAACACAAAGCCTATTGCACACTGAGTATCAAAATTTTATTCAAAGACAATAAGTAGTAGCAAGACTTAAACAGTAATCCTCAAAGCCTTCTCCTTTGGACCTGTCTCTGAGGACAAAGATGATGATCAGTTTCATTACATATTACAACCCAATACATTATTATCCCTAGGCAACTTTCACTCATTAATGGTCTCTATACTAGAATCTCATACTACAGTAAAAACCAATAAAGTAGAGCTTTTATGAGTCAACATGGATGAATCTCACAAACATGATATTCAATTCAAAAGTATATTGTAGAAGAAAACATAAAGGATGATGAAATTTATGTACAAATTTAAATACTATTCATTACAATGTGTATAATACTATCCATTGTTTAACAAAATAAGATAAAGATGCAGTAAATATTTGAGGAAACACATGAAAATAATATACATTAAATACAGGGTAATGGTTATTCTCTAGGGCTGTGATCTTCAATCCCTGGGTCATGGACCAGTATCAGTCCATGGCCTGTTAGGAACTGGGCTGCACAGCAGGAGGTGAGCAACAGGTGAGTGAGTAAAGCTTCACCTGTATTTACAGCTGCTCCACGTTGCTCACATCACTGCCTGAGCTCTGCCACCCGTCAGGTCAGTGACAGCATCAGATTCTCATAGAAGCACAAACCCTACTATAAATTGTTCATGCAAGAGATCTAGATTGCATGCTCCCTATGAGAATCTAATACCTGATGATCTGAGGTGGTGATGCTAGTGCTGGTGAGTGGCTGCCACTACAGATTACCATTAGCAGAGAGATTTGACTGCACAATTAATGTAATGTGCTTGAATCATCCCGAAACCACCTCCATCCCAGTCCATGGAAAAATTGTCTTCCATGAAACTGGTCCCTAGTACCAAGAAGTTTGGGGGCTACTGCCCTAGGTGTTAGGTAGGAATGCGCTAAGGGAAGAATACATTGGTAATTACAACAGGAAAAAAGTACCTTTAATATTACTAGAACTGGCAGTCACTATTTCAACCAAGTAATCAAACTTAGTATCAAGAATAGTAGTAGAACCAGACATTGCAGACATCCTGACATGATATGATATGAAGCACACAGCATCACTTATGATTTTTTTACAAATATATATTTAATCTGATTCCAATAAAGCCTGTTTATCTAACTTCCAGTTTAGAAGAACTGCAGGGGATGACAGACCATGTTAAATAATATTCGGAGGAAACAATCAGATCAAGAATGGGGTTATTCTGTATAACTGGCCTGATGTTTTCAAAGTATCATTGTCATAGAAAAGAAAAAGATAAGAGAATTAACTTAGATTTAAAGTTTCAAAGACTTGAAATGCACTAAACTTGACTGGACCCTAGTTTTTTAAAAGCAGTTATAAAGGACATTTATGCATACAGACACAGTTCAAGCCAGTATAGTAATATATTAGCAATAGATAATAGTTATATGATCATTGAACAATATCTTAGTCTCTTTAGGCTGCTACAAAAGAATACCATACAGGATGATTTATAAACAACAGAAATTTATTTTTCTCAGTTCTGGAGATTAGAAAGTCTAATATCAAGGCACCAGCAAATTCAGTGTCTCATGAGGGCTTGGTTCCTGGTTCATCAACGACTGTCTTTTCACTGTGTCCTCAGCAAAAAGAAAGAGCAAGAAAGCTGCCTGGCATCTCTTTTGTCAGAGCACTAATCACTTCCCTGAGGTCCCATTTCTACATACCATAACATTGGGGAATAGGCTTTAAAATATGAATTTTGGGAGGACAGAAACATTTAATTTGTAGCAGACAACATACTATTTATTCATGCCCTTAGCGCAGGGGAGAATTTCTTACTTCTTGCACAAGACAAAGCACAGACAAAAAGAAGTATAAACTGACTATATTAAAATTAAAAGCTCTGATACATCAAAAACAATTCTCTCCTCCCAAATTCCCCAGAAAGTAAAGCATAATACAAAAGTTTGCATGTAAATGGTTTATCAGGGTGTATGATCTCAGGGAGCAGGATTAACAGACAAGGAAAACAAAGCAAGAAAAATGGGAGAGCCAAGGCAAGAATGCATTATCAAGTTGGAAACCTCTACAGGTCACTGGTTGTTCTATCTCATGGGACCATTTGATTAGCCACATGAAACACATCTCAGTACTCTGTTTAGAGGTAGTAAGGTGATGGGATTTTTCTACTAGTTTCCATACTGATGGTTAATTTTTTGCCTCATGGAGTATTTACTCTCTCACACTTTCAGACTGTACGAAACTTGCATGAAACTTGAATAGATTCCTGTAGTGTCTCATGGCCACTGTAGTATCAGAGGATCCCTGGAATGGGACCAAGAAGTATACAATTTGAGCCTGAGGTGAGATGTTGTCAGACTATATCTGCATAAAACTGGTCATATCTGGCACAATAATGGTATCTACAGAGGTGACAGGAATAAGAGAAAGGTGACACCAAGAGGAACTGAGGATGTGCATCAGAAGTGTGTAATACAGTCCACCCCTTGCATTCAAATACAAAATGTAGGGTAGGGTTTGCATCTAGAGAAGAAGGTAGGGGAAATGGGTTCAGAAGAGCTGGAAGGTGTATCAGAATCTTCAACTATATATGCAGTATTTTATTTCTTTAAAATCATACATGGGCCAGGCATGGTGGCTCACGCCTGTAATCCTAGCACTCCGGGAGGCCGAGGCAGGCGGATCGTTTGAGCTCAGGAGTTCGAGACCAGCCTGCGCAAGAGTGAGACCCTGTCTCTACTAAAAATTAGAAAGAAATTAATCAGCCGACTAAAAATATATAGAAAAAATTAGCTGGGCATGGTGGTGCATGCCTGTAGTCCCAGCTACTCAGGAGGCTGAGGCAGAAGGATCAATTGAGCCCAGGACTTTGAGGTTGCTGTGAGCTAGGATGATGCCATGGCACTCACTCTAGTCCGGGCAAAAGAGTGAGACTCTGTCTCAAAAAAAAAAAAAAAATCATTGAGCATTTACTAGCTGGGCATCTTGGGCACATTATATAACTTCTCCATGCTTCCATTTTTCTCTGTAAAATAG